>JAOWBH010170028.1:0-10680 GCA_028566215.1 Silene coronaria
TGAGCCTATTTGGCCAGGTTTTAACGAAGCTGTTTAAACATACAACCCCCTTACTTGGCTTTAGGCAAATGCCAGTTAAACGACTGGTTCAAAATTTGATGTTAAGAGGGCGAGAATATACTTTAAACAATTTAGAATGCGAGATAATGTCTTCAAAGACCACTGGTGAATGCAACCGCATTCCTTTATATTTCTTCGAAATCATCATACATTACATTTGTCGACAAGACCAAAAAGACCCTGATAATTAGGGAACCTAGAACTAAAACCGAAAGAAGCTGTGAATGTATATATTTATCCCTGATATCTAAGCTGACACCAAACGGCGGAATCAAAACTGTAGATTACTTGATGACTGATGATGAAGTGAAGTGGTTGCTTAAATAATGTTGTCCGGAGGGAGCAGTCGGGTATTTAGTAGAGCCGTCAACAATTGACCTGACACAATGGACAACCAGAAACCCGCAGCTTTAAACCTGTTCTGAACCAATCAAAATAACCCATACTAATCTTGGGATGTACGCCTTCTCTTTTGAGCCTTGCCCTCTTCACGGTATCTTTCTTTCCGCTCCTGCATCTGTAGCTTTTTACGAATCCCTGCTTCTTTGTCCTTCTGTGCTTCATGCTCTTTTCTCTTTTCTGCCTCCTTTTGTTTCCGCTTCTTTTCCTGTACAATACCCACAGTTGAGTTAAATGAGTTAAAACTCAACTTTCAGAATATTTTACCCAACCCTAAATGAATGTATACTTGATACTCCGTAAGATATCATTTATGTTAGGCTTAAGCTGAAAGCATAACATACTTATACGAAAAAACAAAAACAGACTGACAATACGTGTATGGTCCAAGTCATTTTTTCAGTAAAAAAACCAATTTTGCACATATTTTGCAAGAACTATGCATGAATTGAACATGTTTTCTAGATGATATAAAATAAAGTTGGAAAGTTTGAGAAAGTTGATCGAAGTATAAACATGATTAATAGCAGTAACTTAAGTTTCCTAAGGGAGCTAGAAAGACCCAAAAAAGCCTACTTGTTGCTTCCAATCCAAATCCAATCACCCATTTACTTTTGGGTTTGTTTTCAACGAAACGCTTTGAGGTAAATTTCTTCATTTATACATGACTTTACTTTAGTCTATTTTACAAAAAATAATTTTATGAATACTTTTTCATAATAATATAAATATGCAATTTTTTTTTCAAAGGTCCGTACTTTTACAATATTTACGGTCAAAATTTTTAAAGTTTGACCTCCAAAAGGTAAATGGGTAGAATAGATTAGAATTGGATTGGAGGGAACAAGAGTTTTGTGGTCAAAAGGGTTTGAATGTAAACATTGGGTTTGTGTTGAGAACACACAAAGTTAGTTTGCAAATTGGGCCAATTGGCCCAGACAAAATTTAAATTTTCCATGGATCATTCCAAAACAGGTCGGCCCACGGTCACCTACTCACCTCTAGCATAAAGCAAGACATCATCCATTGTGCTATTGACTCACTAACAGTTTTGGGACAGTTGCATATAAGAACTTGTACCTTTTCATGACGCATAAGCTGGGCGTGTTGAATCAGCTTGAGGGTTTGTCGTTCACTCGGTTCTAGAATAGTAGCAGTGATATTTTTTCCCGGACGCCTTTTCTTGGGGATATCTTTCGGCTTTGATGAAAACGGAAGATTTTGCTCTAATGCCTTGGGGATGGAGAATTTATTAAATACCTTTTTCTTTCTCTCAATTTTCTGCAATCCATCACAACCCGAAACAGTATAACAGATTCAGTAACAACATCAAAGCCTTAATGGCTTAATCATAAAATGGTTTTAGGTCGGCCAACATGAATCATCCTTTAGAACCGTCATTGAATAATAGCACACCACAAGATGCTATGCGATAAATAAAAAGAGTGAAAACTGAAAAGGGAATGAGAACGGACACATGATGGAAAATCCCAAGTTTTTCTACCTTGTACTGGGAATCTTTGTTGAATGGTACTGAAAGATTCTGCTCACTTCTCAACTGTCCAACACTTTTCATTCCTTGCCAAATCTGATCATGAGGTTGCAAAGCAGTTGTCAAGGGATTGAAGAACTTGGGGATGTCCACTGAAACCCACCCTTTCAAGTAAACAATATCACTCATGAGGATCTTATCCTCAAAGGTGCACCTTGCGATTCCCCCATCCTTTCCTTTTTGTCCAATAACTTCATTTGCAGCCTACAAAACCACAAAACCTATGTTATCAACAGAAAGCCCAATTCAGCTTATACAGCATATTGGTAAATACAGCCCCATTCATAGAATAGAAGTCAGCTTAAAGAACATGCAAAATCTGCCGTTTACCGGGTCTTGGAGAATAACACCTTTATCCCAATACCAGATAATTTTGGCAACAATCGTAAACCAACTGGAGGTTTTTCAAAGGGGGAACCAACACCATGTTACATTCCTAAACAGCCTTTTGTTACTCTTTTGTTCTACTTAGTCCGAAAGGGTTCATACTGATATATGTCATCTTTAAGAGTAATGAACATTAAAAATTGAAGTGAAGAACTGCAAGTAGTGCAAAAGAGAAGTTGATACTTGAGGGCAAATTGGACGAAGTTACCTAACTATGATAAAAGATGTGGCTTCCAGAGAAATAGATATAAGGTAGTTTGAAGAAAGTAAAAAAGTAAGATAAAAACATACGTACGGCTACCAAAGATAGTGTGCTAGTGTCAGAAGAAATTTTTTTGTATTTTAGAGGAACTATATCTATCTAAACCCTACCTTTTTTACTCTTCCACGAATTCCACTAGCAGTTCGAATTGTTGCACCTTCATATCTGGCTATTTCAAGATCTGAAGTAAACATATCCTTAATGAACGCCGTCTTTTTGAATATTTTGTGAGGATAACCTGTGAGCTTGATTTTCTTCTTTATTTGAGCAGCGTGATTGAACTCCAGTACCACAGCAGTTGCTGTAATTCTAAATGAAGCCTGCGCAATTCCATGACAAAAGATAAGAGGAAAAGGAAAAAAGAAAAATCAAAGCACAATCAGGCATAATAAACACCAGTAAATAGTCCCAATATTTCACAAAGAATTGCGTAGCAAACTACCAATCAAAACAATCTTCAAAGAATTATTTCCTAATGTTCCTTCTATTTCCTTTCTCTTCCCTCTCCTGATCGATGAAAGGTAAAAACCACTGATCAAGAGACAAAGAGAGTGGTGTAGTGGAATTTTGATGACAAAGAGAAAAAAATAAATAAATTTAAAATTTTAAAAAAAAAAAATTATTAAGGCAAACAGCTTCGAGTGGCTTGTATTCAAAGAGGGTAATCATGAGTCGAAGAGTAGGATGAAATTCCGGCCCAAACACCTGCCCCAGAGGAAATATCTTACAGGGCAAAAAAGAAATCTAACCTGTTTGTTAGATAGATTCTGTATAGCAACAACTCCAGTATTTGGAGGAGCAAGAGGGCCATAAAACATTGCAAGACAGTGCATATGTTCAGGGGTGTACTTCAGCATACGGAGCCGTGAGTTGGAATCCTCAATCGCATAGACGGGTAAGGTCTGGTAGCGTCTCCAACCCATAGAGACAATAATTGGATCCCTTGTCTTCAGAACTTTCTTATGCCATCTATGGCGCTTTATCCTGGCCTGTAAGAAACGATCGAGAAAACCATGAATGTTTAAACTTTAAAGAGATGTATGCTGAGTCACATATGTATCCCTATGCCTTTTTCCTTTCAAAAAACTGCCTCAAGGGTTCCCGCAATTGCGGGCAAGGTGCAATTTGGATGTACACAACCAAGATTCATGAACAAAATACAGGGTATGACAGAAAAAGGGCGTTAGGTATCTTGAATGCAACAAGTTGAATATGAAGTGCAATGAACACGAACAAAGGAGGGTAACTATGTCTTTAATTACAGACCTGCATGTATCCAACATTCTCCTCAGCGAGACTTATTCCTCCCACTAGGATAGGATAGTGGGGATCAAAATATTCCACCATCTCATAAGGAACGCCGTGAATTTCCAATCTGACATATGTCCCTGTCTTAAAGCCCTCTATTTCTATTCTCATATCTTCATCTAGATCATTCAGCTCAATTAAATTCATTTGCTGTCGAAGCTCAACTTCCTCTTTCAACTACAAATGCAGAGGCAGATGTTAGTGTCAGGTTACGGTTAATAACTTAAAAACTCCAAATTTAAGATTAGTTTGTGAGAGAATGCCACCAAATTCACCTTATCATAATGATCACCTTCACCAGTATTTTTATGATCAGACTTTGGTGCAGTTTCTTTATCTACATCTTCATCGGTTAATCCAGATCCGTTGAATGTAATTTCAAATTAAGGAAAACAATAACAAATGCATTATATTAGTTCACCACAAGCAATTAAAACAAAACTTGAATGACCCCAGATTTTTAATTCCAAGTGACATATCCAAAACCCACTCAAACAAATACAACCAAATACAAAGGAAATAATGTTTGAGGGAATCAAATCATTTTGAGTTTATCCTGTAACAGTAGGGGCATTCTTAAGGCCTTAAGGGTATGGGCGGAAAACATATGGTTCATCACCATCTAAATATTATATATACAACAAAGTTAAGTGCAAGCAGGAGAAAATATAAAAATAATGGTGAATCTGGGAGAAGTGCTCATGCATAAAGAAAGAGATTTCAAGCGAATAATAGAAGAAAGCAGGAAAGTGTGAGCAAGTTAGAATAAAAACAGAAAAAGGATATTGTGCATCAAACTTTGCACGAAGAGCAAGCTTTTTTAGTTTGCGTATTTCAATTGCTGCATCATCTTCATTCTGTTTTGCGCCACTGTCCCCGGTCAAGTTGATAGCATCAAGTTCACCCATTTCTACATCTTCAAAATCGCCAAATACATCATCCTCATCATCATCATTGTTAGCCTCAGATTCATGAGCTCTTTGACCAGCTTTAGACCAATCCCCAGTGACAAATCGATCTCGAATGCTTTCCACAAGCTGGTCATCCTGCCAGTTCTTGGAACTCAATGTACTGGCAAATTTTGAACAATCATCATCATCAACATTTCCAGCACCGACATCGTCTGCCAGTTTCTGTGCAAAATATAAAAAGGCAAGGCTTTTAAAACATTAGAACATGTTTCACCCAAGGAAAAAGCCAGTTTATAATCTGATCAAAAACACATGTGGCATTCAAAACAAACCTTTGTTCTTTCCCCTTTCGGTCTGAAAAAATCATCGCCTCCTTCATCGTCACTGCTGGCTTGGATTTCACTTATATCGGGAGTCAAATTTGATGTGGATTTCCCATACACAATCTGCATGAGATTATTATTCTGTCTGGAGACTGTTCGTTCCAATAAGGAATCTCTCCATCTAGAAGAGTTTCCAGCATCTTCTCCTAGGAGAATGAACAAATGTTAGGAGAGGAAGACACAAGGCCATAAGATATGCAGCCGAAACAAACAAACAAAAGATCATGACCCTTAAAAAATTATCATGAAAGGCGCAAATTCAGAAACATCGTGCTATGAATTAATGAGGTAGGTATCAACTGATTCTGTGATTACCCTAGTTTATCTATCAAAGCGGGCAATTCGGCTGAATCAATTCCTTCATTTAGTAGTTCAGAACTCTGTCTGGTGTAGGACTATGGAGTACGGACACACAAACAGGTCGCCTCCTCTTTCTCTTCAAAGCTCTCACTCATGGTTTAAAATCTCGGCTGAGACGTATCGGTATCGTCCGAGATGTATCAGTACCGGAGGAGGCCGATACAAGATATCAGGAGATGTATCAGGTAAGTTAGAAATAGGAAAATATCAGCCGAGACGACCGGTTTACATAACATGTATTGGCCAACTCCGCCAGATATAGCCCGCGATGAACCCGAAATGATCAAGATAAAAGTAATACCGGCCAAATTTTGTACTGAAAAGCTATTAAAAATTGTACGAAGTATAACATTGGTTAAATTAATTACTCCAGATAGAATTAATCTTAGCTTTATAAGAAATAGCCAATAGATGATAAAATATCTACAACAGCTTGTAAATAAATATCACCCCAATATCCGCGACGAGGAGCGCAGCAGCCAAGTCAATGGCGATTCCGCGTCACCGTTACCAATCATGAGCGATACAGCGATTTAAAACCATGCTATCACCTGAGTTAGTCGCTCCTAAATCAGAGTCATTAACTATTCTCAAGACTTTTTCAAAATCGGTACGAGGACTTCCATTAAAAAAAGGACAAAATAGATGTCACTCTCACATTAGAAAACAACCTCTTTACAGTTATACCAGTAAGTATGGTTTCTAGCCTTTTCATATTATCAAACCCCTCTTTTTAATGCTAGAACACTCCCCACTGGCAGAATCATGTTCTGACCAAGGATAATAATATGAATATAATTATGAAGCAGTGAAGGGTGAGGTATGTATACTAAGAAACATGTAATACCTTCATCATCCTCATTGTCCTCAGAATCATCTGAACCAGAGATTTCAGCTAGTTGACCGTCATCAACCCCATCATCTTCCCCATCACTGTCATCTTTCTCATCATCATCATCATCATCATCATCTCCATCTTCATCAGAAAGCTGTAATTAACAATTAAAAAAACGCAGAAATGATTACCAAGCAACCTATGCATTTAACTTTTAGTCTTTTACTATGATCCTAAAAATTCCAAATTCAAATGTCCCTCTGTGCATTAAGTTGATATAACTGAACAGTGTAAACTGTGACAAAGCACATTGAAAATTTATTCCTGGAACATGCAGTACCCTAATCATACAATTAACTAGTAAATTAAAGAAAGAAAAAAATTTACTACATGTCAGTGCAATAAACAGTCTATACATACTAACCAAGAGAGGGCACAATGTCCCTAAGACCTTTTTTTCTAATATACTTCATAAAATTTTCAGGTTGCGTGGCTAATATATTACATCCATAATGCATGATTATTTAAAATAAAGTTTTAAGTTACAACCCTCCAAGAAAAACATGTCCCAAAAGGCAGCCAATACAATCGATTGAACGCTAGATACAAACATGCAGATCAAAAAAAAAAAAAAAAAAAAAAAAAAAAAAAAAAAAAAAAAAATCCTACACAGAGCTCACCTTTTTAATTTGTCAGGTAAAAATTACGTCACTAAAGCGATAGTCTTACTGCTTTTCCAACAAGAGAGACAAAATAGAAAACGAAAAGGAGCCTACTGGAAGTATCTTCTCTGAGCAGCTATAAAGAGCTTATATTGAAGTAGCAAGTACCTGCTTAGAAGCATCACCTTCATCTCCAAACACCGCTTTCCGTCTAATCCTACCATCATTAAATTCAGCATGTTCCTTGACATTATTTCTCATCTTCTCTTCACCATCTTTTTCATCATCTGAACCATTTCTATCAGAGTCACTACTATCACTTTCTCTATCAGAACCAGACTCTTTGTCTTCAGCAGAAGCCACATAAGCTTCATGTTTATCTTGACTCCCACTAAAAAGTTTGAGGTGGCCTTCTTGTAGCTGCTCATCAATAGTATTTGTTACCTTTTGGAGTGATTTTACCATCTCCACACCGATATCAACTTTTCCTGGTTAAACAAGAACAATGGTCAAAGCATATTAGAGATTAGATACATCAACAATTCAACATATTACCTAGTGTTTTAAAGGCTACCGCAAATGGCAGGATGAAGATGTTGGATAGATCCAACCTTACCCCATATTAACAACACAAAAAGGCTACTTCTAAATGACCCCATAATGACAATTGTTTCAAGAAGTTCAGAGCATGTTAGACATAGGGGGCTGGGTAGAGACGTAGAGTAACCTTACTCCATGTTGATAACACAAACAGGCTATTTCTAAATGACCCCCTAACGACAATTGCTTTGAGAATTTCAAAGCGTGTTAGAAATGAAATACATGGACAAAAGTCACTCCTGAAGTAAAGACAATGAATCAAACGGTTAAAACAAGGTAGAGGAGTAGAGCTAGAAACTATAGACAAACCTTTCTGTCCGGATCTTGCGTTCTCCGCTCCTTCAGAAAATTGTACCAGATGGTCATTTATGTTAAAGTAGACTGCATCTTTGTCATATATGAGATCGCCAACACCAGACATGGGTGCATAAAATAATTTTTCTTTGTCGCGTAATCCTTTCTTTTTAGCGGCTGATGGTAAAGGGCATGGATCAGCCAAACTAGTTACGCCAGCAAGGTCGAAATCACCAACACCAGCAATATGTACCTAAAAAGAATAACAATCAAACAAAAAAAAACGAGTTTTTCACATGTCAAAAATACATGTCATCACAACAGAGTTTCCGTTCTTCATTCCGCCAAAAAAGAAGGTGAACGTGTGAAGAACACCAAGGACCAAGAGAACAAGAATCCAAACAGCTAAAAGAGCCACCAAAGGAACAAAGTTCTGGAGAAATTAGTCACCTACCTTATGTCCCCTTTTTAAATTACAGCCTCTCAAATACCCATATACTGTAACATTCCTGTCGCATTTTTTGTTTGTGTGAACGCTGTCTGGAGGAGTGACATCTTCGAAACGATCCGCAAGCACATAAGGATGAGTGGTACGCCAAGACAGTGGATGAAACTTCATAACAGAGATAAATCTTGAGAGATTAAGGATTTCGCGATTAAGGTACCTGTTTAGGCAGTGAAAGTGAGTTAGATTATCTAGCACACATTTTGTACTTCAGCGTGAGAAATGACAACAAACTGAAGAGTACTTACTTCCCATGTTGAAGACCAGACAAGTAAAACAGCTTGGCACCATCATATATTTCAGTCCAAAAACGATGCTTGAGACGCTGTTTTGTCTTCCTCAGTTTCTTTACATCCTTGAACTGATCAAGGTGAGTAAGGACTCCCATAACCTTAGGAAATCCATGAACTTGCATGATGTTTAAAAACTCAAAAGTCTCCTACAAACAAACCGATATATGAGACACTAAAATTCTGGTAGCACTGATTAGTGATAAAACACAGAGAGAAAGTAAACAAGCTTCACTTTGGTTTCGTAATTTGCCATCATTAAGCAGTATATTACCAGTTGAAGTACTGTAGTTTTGACAATACGTTCAAGACACTAATGACTTCAGGACTTCAGATAACAAAATCCAAAGAACTATAACAACCACACACACACACACACACACACACACACACACACACACACACACACAAATAAAAACATAACCCACCATTTCAAAGCCATAACTCCCATCAACTAGTAGCAAAGCCAAATCAGCAAATTTTGCACAATCAATCATGGCATTCATGTCATTAGGACACTCGACAAATTGCAAACGCCTTAATTTCCCTGCAATTGAAAGAAGCATCAATTAGTTTTACAGACTTCAAAAGACTTCCAACATAGCCACTTAGACCTCCTACAAAGATTCCTACACGAGAGATCCAACAATCGCAGTACATAAATCAACCAAAAAGATACATCCCCTTATCAAGGACAGTAAAAGATGAAATCTTTTTAATGCACAAAAGTAACAAAGACATCATAATAAATATACTATGATTAACACGGTTACAACTATTTTCATCATCAATATTATTACTACATTGAGGACCCCTTTCATCCACCAATGACATAGCTACAATAAAGAGAATAATCTTGGATATGCATTAACCTAACTCTAAATGAAAGCTAAAGCATTTAAGCAATGTGTTTACTTATACTACAATATAAATGTAAACAGCAATAAAATAAAATAAAAAATCGACGACAAAGTCTAGAACAAACCTGAAACAATAGTAATTGGGCCTCGAACATCTGGTAAATTATGCTTGGTGTAATGTTTAACAAGGCATTTAATAAGCAAGGACTTTCCAACCTACACCAATCAACACAATGAATCCATCATTAACTTAATATATCAGAAGTTCAGAACGTATTTCCAAAAAAAAAAAACACACACACACACAACAAAACCGAAACCCACCTTAGGAGGTCCATGGACAACAATAACAAATGGAGGAAAATCACCGATATTCCGGTCAATCTTCGGAACATGTAGTTTTCTCTGTTCCTTCTCCATTGCACGGGATTGCAACTTCTTAGCTTTAACATTTGAGCGGAAACCAAATGCCTGAAAGTCATGCATTCATCAAAAAGTTACAAACTTCTATACAAAAACATCAAAATATGACCACAGAAGTACTTCTACTCGTAACAGAACATAATCATACCATCAAAAGTTCGAAACTTTGTACTAAAATCGTAAATGCGACTATAATCGCAAATTGAATACGATTTTTAGGTGCGTTTTAGCTATAATCCCACCTCATAATATAAATCAACAGCACCAATATAACATTACCCCCACTGCTTCAAGCGCTCCACAAATTGCGAGGTAAGGGGGGTCGGGTTTACGCAGTCTTACACTTATGTTAGCAACACAAAGAGATTGTTTCCGAAACTCATAATATAAATGGATAGCCATCAAACAATCACAAATTCATAAAGTTGTACTAAAATCATAAAATGCAACAATTAAATTACTAAAAAATTGAGCAAACCTTGGGATTTTTAGGTGGATTTTTGGCATCTTCAGAATTATCAACACCTTTTTTCTTACTAGATTTAACCCTTTTCTTTGGACCAGCTTGTCTAGTCCTATGAGCTTTATG
>JAOWBH010170039.1:0-10679 GCA_028566215.1 Silene coronaria
ATAAAATAGATAATTTGATAAGTGATGGTTGGCTATGAATTTGAGAGTTGAAAAATTAAAAGGGAAACAAGGAAGAAGATGATTACAATCTGTAGAAATATTAGGAAGAATGGGAATAAGTAATCTTAGCCCTTCTTTTTTCCATGTGCCACGTGCCTCTAGATGAAGGATGTACTGGAGGTCCAGTTCTTTTCATAAACTGGAGAGGAGCCGGACTCATAAAAATGCATGTTAGAAAAGTTAGAGAAAGATGAGATTTTTTTTATATGAAAAGATAGAGGGTGATGAGAAAATAAGAATGATGCACCATTCAAGAGAATCCGTTATAAAACGAAGATTCTATGATGATTTTAAGAGTTTCAAAATGAAGAGTTGGTAAGAGAAACGTGCTAGAATTTTTGAGAAGATCAACCAAATGAAGGTGGTTCCTCATAAATTACACCTGAACTTGGTTCACTTAAGACTAAACTTTAGCCATTACAAAATGAACCGGGTTTTACTAATATTTCGTGTAGAATTCAATTATTAACTTTATTGGGGAAGATTTGGAATGGTTTTAACCTAAAAATAAGCTAAATGTGACTACCCATAAAAGTAAAGGCCAATAATATTAAATTAGCGTTTCAAATAATTTACTCAATAAATAAAAGTGAATATATCAAAGTAGCGATTTTAATAAGTTATTCATAAAGTCATAATGATAAATCGTGGGTGTTATAATGAGTAGGAGGAATATTAGTGGTGCAATCAACTGAGCTCGTTGTGATTTCGTTTGACCCATTGAACTTCGATATTTCTACAATGAATGTCCGTCAAAATTCACCCCTCAATGCAACAGGCTTAAAACTCATTCATCGTGCTAACTCTAGCACCAGAAAGGCCATTGATTAAAGGATCTCAGTATCCTTCTCGTTCTCACATTTCAAAGGTATCTCACACACACACCGCATCACTTGGAGGATCTCAATATCCTCTTTATTTTCCAATGTCTCGTTATATCACATCCTCGTGAGAATTTTTTTCTAAAATGGGGTGGTGGCTTTGAGACTAATTATTCAAAATAGGTCCACACAGGATCAGTTTTGGCGAAACTAGGTTAACGATTATAGTTGCTCAGCCGGAGGGCAACTTGAGGGGAAATCGCTTAGCGACTGAGCGACTTGGGGTTAAGTCGCTCTCCACTTCAGCAACCTTAGTGACTTGACAATCACGAGAGAGCGCTTACGCCCTTGCACTTCTGGCAATGGCATGGGCGATCTTGTTTAGATGCCTAGGACAGTAGCTTAAAGACAAACAGTGACACAAAAAAGAAAGGTCAGAGATACTAATTAGTAAATTTCGAATGTCATGATGCACGACTTTCAAGTCCCCAATCTATAAGATCAAGTTCAGGCAATCTGAATTTGCTTCAATGTGTAGAAAACCCATTGTGATAGCTTCCTGAATAGCCAATTTAAGAGCATAAGCTTCAGTGTGAATAACCGATCCTGCCCAATAGGATGAGTGACTCTTATAAAACAGCCTTCCTCCCTTACTGAAATACCATCCCACGAAACTTTTGAAATCCCGGGTCCATGAAGCATCACATTTAATTCTAACACAATCAGAACAACCCGAGTTCTCAGTGATAAAAAAAGGATGATGATTCCTGATCCGGAAGTACTCTCCATCATCATCCCCAATCAAACTCCTTCTCTTATTAGAATTTGCGATCATACTAAACCCTTCCATGTTGTTGGTAGCGTTCAAACTTATTTTATCCATGGAAGCATGAAGACTAAACTCCTGGTGACGAAAGATTGCATCACATGTGATGCACCATATTTGCCAAAGAACGCTAACAAATAAAAAAATTACATCAATCATCTTTTTGGTTTTAAACAACTTTAGCCAATTAATGAGCCAATGCCGAAATGGTAAATTAGAACCCAATCCACTCCTTATGCCCGAAGAAGATGCTGCCCAAATTCTTCTGGAAACAGGGCAATCCCGAAAAAGATGGTTGAGAGACTCCATTTGCAGGAGTGAACAGTCACACAGTCGGCAATGGTGCTCCCATCCCAGTTTGCGCCTACTTGCCTCTTCCCCACATGGAAGTGAATTGGACAGCAACTTCCATAAAAACGTTTTCCATTTACCCATGATTGGCAGAGACCATAGGGTTGACTTACAAAAATCAACCGTAATTGCATCCATACGGCCAAGATCAGTAATCGATGCTTTTTGTGCCCATACAATTGAGAAAGCATACGAATAATCACTCTTGATAGTATAAATTCCACTCTTATTAGGGCTCCAGTATAAAGAATCCTCTGTATCTCTTTGTTTGTAAATAAGGAGAAAAATTTATTAAAAAAAAAAAATTAAATTTGCTGAGCGACTTCATAGAAAATATAGTTTTATGGCATTGCCAAAAACAAATAATGTAAATAAGGCTAATAAAACACATGATCTCATCCCTTTATTTACCATACACCAACCATCATGCCAAGTTAATACTTGTGAAATAAACAAGCAATTAATGCCTAATACTGTAATACATCATGTAGCGAGTATTAAATTCTTCTTACAAATTTACGCGTAAAATATTGTACATAGAATCTTGCTTAGTTTGGTGGTTACAGTTCAAGAAAATAACCAGTAGATGTTGTGTTTGATGATTTTATGTGGACCCATTTTAGATAATAAGTTTGAAAGTAACTCCATTTTGTTAAAGTTTTTGGTTTTCAACCTCATTTTAAGAAAAAATTCTCCTCATGATGTCACATTATTATAGGTTAAATTCTATCATCTCACTCTGAGAGCAAACAACTCTTCTTTAACTTTATCATCCACTTGATATTGCTAACACTACGAAATATATAAAAACGCACAATAATAAATATACATCTTGCATGCCTAACAAATTTTAAGTGGATTTTGTTTCTTGTAGAGACTCATGTTGCAAATTAAGAAGATTTTTCCAATACATTAATTAATTAATTGTACTCCATAGACCGTAATAAGTACAACTTGTCATACCATACATTTTAATTATTATCAATATCTGTTTTCACGAATGCAGAACATGTTGCCTTTGATGGAGGTAAGTGTTGACACAATGTTAGGTAAATGGGAAGAAATGATGCAAGAAAAAAAGGTTGTTGAGGTGGATGTCTATTCTTCTTTGAGTAGTATGGCAGGTGATGTTATTGCTAGAACAGCTTTCGGTAGTTCTTATGAACAAGGTAAGAGATTGTTCCAACTTGAACATGAGAGTTTATGTCTCAAGTTTCAACAAATGCGGTCCATTCATAACCTCATACCAGGTTGGAGGTATGTTTATAATATAATTGCTTCAATAAATAAAATCAATTACTTTTATTTAGTCTAGAAAACTATCATATATAGTTATCTATATCGATTATTGTCATTATTTTGTCAACGAGTATTATACAATCCGATAATTATTGAACCAAACGAAAATGAAAATGTTTTTAACTTAGTTTCATTTGAAAGAAAGAATTCATGTTATACAATGACAAATCATTTTCAAGATATATAGTAGTGTTGCTGCTATATTGTTAAAATGTATTTTTTAGAAATAATTACAAAGTATGTCTACTACTAATATGTACTTTTGTGTGTGTTATAAACACAGGTACCTTCCAACAACAATCAGTCAAAAAATAAAGAAATTAGACCGAGAAACAAATGAATTAGTGAAGAAGTTAGTAGATAATAAAAAAAGAGCAGTAACAGAAGGGGACAACACATCGAAAGATGACTTGCTAAGTATAATGTTAGAGTCAAACAAAAAAGATATAGAAGAAAATGGAGTAGGACTTTCAATGGAAGAGCTTATTGCGGAATGTCGCTTATTTCTTTTAGCCGGTAAGGACACAACTGCGTCTTTGTTAACATGGACTTTGGTGTTGTTGACCCAACATCAAGATTGGCAAACTAAAGCTAGGGAGGAAGTCCTACAACACTTTGGAAAACATAAGATTCCTGATTTTGAAGGCCTTAATTGTCTAAAGATAGTAAGTTATACTTCTCTATTCACATACATATGTAATTGGAATATACACATTTGAAGTATTTTTTTTTTTAATAGTTGTCCTCTTTTTATTACATGCAGGTAAACATGATACTACATGAAACATTAAGATTTTACCCTCCAATCCCAGGTCTTTCTCGTGTAATAGCTCAGGATACCAAATTAAAGAGCATTTCACTATTACATGAAATGGAGGTAAACATCCCAACAGTTCTAGTGCATAGAGATCCAAAAAATTGGGGAGATGATGTGAATGAATTTAATCCATCAAGATTTGCAAAAGGAGTATCAAGTGCTGCTAATGTCTCAGGGTCTTTTTTGCCTTTCGGTGGTGGCCCCCGAGTATGTATTGGACAAAACTTTGCACTAATAGAAGCCAAACTTGCTTTGACAAAAATTCTTCAACGTTACACTTTTCAATTATCTCCATCTTATACTCATGCCCCTATACCACTTGTTGGTTTGGTGCCTCAATTTGGTGCACCTCTTATTTTAAGCAAGATTTAAGTTATACGGAGTATAATTGGAAAGTTCTACTATATAGATATAATTCTCTATCATTTAATTAGAAATGTAGAGTACAAGAAGTAAGAACATTGATATGATTATATATGTACATGTTGAGAATAATATGCGTTGTGCGTGGGTGATAATTACATTGATAAATTTATTATTTTTATTGCGAAATATTTTTATTGTGTTTTTTAGGACTACATTACCCCTAAAAACGTAAAAGTGGCAATTACTATCGAACTGAGTTGTTTGGTAGTCTCGACTCACTTGAATTGAAACTTTATAATTCCTCCAAAAGCAAGTAAGTTGCTTATCTAACCCTCTTTGATAAGTGACAATTCCTATCGAACTTTAATTTGCATGTGCAACCATACAATTTTTTCAAGTTCATATGAAATAAAACAGCATAGTAATTAGAACTTTACTGACATTGCAAACTTTTGTGTGAACCAAGTGACTTCTTACCCCCTTTCTGCTATACTATTTTCATGTCCTTCTACCATTATCTGCTAACCATATCCATTCTTTTCATGTTTCCTACAATCCTCAATATACTAAGGGCGCGTTTAGTTGAGCAGTTTCAGACTTTTAGGAAATCGAAAAGGAATGATTCATTTACATAATGTTTGTTTACAGCAAAATTTTATTCCTTTTACCCAATATTCAGCTTTTGGTTTACCCTTGATTCTTCAATTTCCATTCTCCAGCCCTTCAACGTTGTGAGGGGGTGTTTGGTTGGGAGGTTTGGAATATAATGGAATGGATTCTAGTCATTCTAGAGTTTGGTTGGGGCATTTTAGAATGGGGTTAGAATCGTGATGGATTCTAATTCCACCGCAATCCCTTGGAATCTTATACCCACCTCCTTCCCAAGGATTCAAACTTCATTCCTTTATGTTTATTTTTATAATCAACCAAACTGTTTTGAAAGTTTTGGAACTGGAATCCCATACTTCTGCCAATCAGCCAAACATGTTTTGAAAGCTTTGGAATTTGAAAGACCCCCCAAATTCTCTTTTCTCATTACCGCACATTATCACCAACCACCAACATCTGTCACCATCATTGACAAATACTCCTCTCGTTGTCACTAGTTACAGCGTCGTGCCAGCCGTCCGATCTACATACACTACGACGGCGCCCTCCCTCCATACAGATCATCCTCAGTCCCTTAAAAAACCCTCCTCGTGCAACACCCTGACCCAAACCATGGGTCGGGAGCGGTTACTCACGGTAACTCGTCAGGCTGTGTACATAGCCTACATGTCAATAAGGGTCCTATCCAACGCATTTTGTCCTCAATCATGCACATCCCGAGAGTCTTTCCAGGAGGTCACTCATCCGAAGACTACTGCTAGCCAAACACGGTTAACTATGAATTTTTTTTTGCATAGGTAACCACAAAAGAAAATACATTTTGTTGATATGAGAAGTAATTTCAATCTGTTTAAGCACTGGTCATTTAAACTTATCAATAGACCTCATCAATTATCGTGAGTTGTTACAATCACCCCCACTTGGAGAACGCAACATTCTCATTGAGCTTGGGAGCATAATAATCAGCTGCTGCTCGAGAATCCACCCCCGCTAGGTGGCTAATCACAATAGAGCGTACAACAACTGCCTCTGTGAGCGTAAAACAACTGCCTCCCATCACCACACGGTCGTATGTGAGTTGCTCTAATACCACTTGTAACACCTTGACCCAAAAGCGGTTACTCACGGTATCTCGCCAGGCTGTGTATGTGGCTCACATTTTAACACGGGTCCTTTACAGGGCATTTTGTCCTAACTTATGCGCATTTAGGGAACCTTCCTAGAAGGTCACCCATCCTAAGACTACTCCTAGCTAAGAACGCTTATCTATGGTGTTCTTTTGCATGAATAATCAGAAAAGAAAATGCACTTTTTTTTATATGAGTAGTATTTTCAATCCCTTTACGTACTAGTCATTTAAACTTATCAATGGATCTATTCAATTATCGTGGGGTATTACACCAACTCCCCGAAATGTAACACCTACGGTTTTATCTTAATGAGTAATTTATTAAAATCGCTAATTTGATATTACTCAATTTTATTTGGTATATTATTTATTTGGTTAATCGTGTTTTAAGTTTCTCAAATAAATTAGGTTTTATTTTAGTCTGGAAACCTCTTAAAAGTAGTAATACTGACCTTTAGGGTGCAAAACTGAGTCACAAACCTAGTGCTTTGGTAATTAGGCATTAACAAACCTATGGACCTTCTTTAAGACTACAAAAACTCCCTCTTTTGGGGTTTTACTCTCAATTTTTCAGCAACATATCTTCATCTCCTTGCTTAAAAAAATGAGATTTCCTGCATGAAAACCCATCTTAAATCTCTCTTGTAAAACGCTTATAAAATATTCATTTCATAATCAAATTTAGATTCATCTGTTGTTCTAGAATCCTCTCTTATTCCTCCTTCTTTATATGTAATAAAAGTAAGGATCTTGAAATTGTTTTCAAAACCCAGTTTTCCATATTTTTCCTCTTTCTCTTCCATTGGTATCCGGATGTTGATAAAAGAATCGACTTAGAAGATTGGGACAAAGAAGCTTTCAGTGCAACAACTACCTTGAGGATTTTAAGTCTTGAAGTGCTAAAGAGGTAACCGTGATGGAGTCACACGGTATTGAACTTTGATTATGTGTTTGTTTGTTATTTAGGATAGTCTTGTTAATAAATGAATGAATCAGGTAAAGTTGGATTTGTTGGTTAATATGATTTTTGTTAAGCTTGTTTGATTCCGTCTTAAATCCATGTTTATACATATCTTAATTATGTGTTGTATAAATTATGTCACATGCCTTAATATGTGGAAATGTATGTCTAATTACTCTCCCCTTGTATGTAAGTTGGTTGGAAAGAGTTTAGGGACAAAACCCGCTTAAAACCCGTTGTCCCTAAACCCATCCTCATGCTTCTCTCTTGCGTCTTCATGCCATGTCGATCGAGACCAATCCCTCCTAGGTCGGGTCACCTCGTCCTTAATTAGGATAGACCCGTCACCGGCCGAGACAGACTGCAGACCACCCTCCTCTGACCCGGACCAGCCGGGACAGCTCGGTGCTGGACCGAGACGACCTCTAGACCCTCTGAAAACATGCCAATTGATCGGCAGCAAAAAAAAAATTGTTTTAGACCCTTGAATCACTCGATTCGGAGTTCGTATGAGTAAAATAGGTGTTTTAGTCTATTTTACCATTTAAAGTTTTATAAAAAGTTCACCTATGTAATAGACGGTTGTTTATGCTATTTTTGTGTAACATGACTATGTGTATTTCGTCTTTGACTCACTCATATGTTTAATGATGGTTTTTGAATGTTTCACCCACGTATACCCTATTTAACTCATTCACATGTTAAGTGACGTTCTTGTATGTTTGACCCATGTATGTCATGTTTCCATTTGCATATTTTTATGGTTTTGATTGTTGGACTCAATTTTGGTACGTTCAGCACGAATGGTCTTTGAGAACATGTTTACATATGTCAGTGTGACATGCTCGACTTGTTTATCTGCCACTTTCATTTGCCGTTCTACCAAAATCGGGATACTCATCTTCCGTTTTGTTGTACCGAGATGATAATAGTCTTGTATGGTTGCTCGGACGTATGTTCTATTTATGTATGGTAGTGTCATTGTCCTAAGCATGCATGATAGCTTGACATTGTTTACGCCACTTTCGTTGGCCCGGATTTGATATGCTCATTCTCTTTCCGCCCCTTCCGTTGGTCGTTCTGCCGGATTCGGGGTACTCGGCTTTCATTCTGTTACTTCAAATCTTGGATGCGAGACTTTTATCGCATTTTTAATCGGGAAATTATCATCCCTAGAGTCTGGCCAAGTTTAAACTAGGACCGTATTATTATCTTCGTCCTACCGAGAGGATTGAGTCTAGGGTTGTAAGCTCTTGTCTAGTCATGGCTTTGCACAAGCCATTTCCTTAAGGGTCTTATCTTGTATTGTTCTATTAGTGTTTCTTTGATCCTATCGAGCAATAAAGGCTGAGACGCAAGTCTCTTTGTATTGATAGGGTCGCAAAACGATGAATGTTACTCTTCCTTCTCTTTGATCTCACATGTATTATATTGTTGGCTTCTTATTATCCTTGTGACATGATGTTGTACTTGTTTAGGTTGCGTTATCATTTGTGAAAGTATGATGTCTTATTTAGTTAGATTATCTTGTATGAACATCTTATAAGTCATTGACATTTTTGGACATCTCATGTATTTAATACTAGTTAATCTCATCCCATGGTGTTTAAGTTAATCGCTTATGTTAAATTATGCTTGAAATGCTCTTATTTATGTGTATCATTGTATAATATGGCTAAGAGGACACATAATTAGTCCCCACTGACTGTGTTATTCATGTTTCATGAATGACAGGTTGCACGTTGGTGCTACTTGGAGTTTTAAGTCGAGTGAGCTTGTGACACCCTCATTGACCGGGAGGCCACGAATAAGGCTATCCCGAACCATGAAGGTATCACAAGCTCGGTTTCCCGAGTACGTAGTGCAAGCAATTCAAATCCGAAGTATTTAGCATAATTTATAAAGTGGAATCATACATAATTACAACACCAAATACTGCATACTACAATCCATGTCTCATAATCTAGACATAACCATAAGTCTCAATACTACAAGCTAGCTAACAAAAGAGTGGTGACAACACGTAAGGACCGCTCCCGAACTGCATGGCCGCATGCTAAGTATGAATGCATGGATACCTGTCAAATCATTGCTCCCCACATGATCGGAAATTACCATGTGGATCAATACAGTTTTTTCAAAACCGTTAGTCTTGTTAATCATAAAAATGCTAAACATGTAAAATTATATGAATGCAACAATAGAGACAAAGAGAGCATACCATACCACCTCCTCACCTCCAACCATACCGGTGACGGCATCGCAACACCGTCACCCACAACCCGGACCGCAGTCCGAAACAAGTGTCGGGACGCACCCAAGTACGGGCCCGGGCGCTAATCGGACCCCCGCCTGACATTACGGCTCACCGTAAGCCTCTGTGTTCTCAAGCCATTAATGTGCACATCTCCTTTAGGGTGGGAAGCCCTAAGGCATGACTCAAGCGTGAGACGGTCTCCCAACCGTCTCACGTCTCCTCAACACCACCATAACTCCCATACTCCCTCCGAACTCCATCAACATCAATGCTATGCAATACCCTAAGATGTGTCAAACACACCTTGGTACCAACATCATAGAACATACAAAAAATGCATCAATTATTAACAAGTTCCACTAATATCATTCTTTCCTGTATCATGAAAAAATTCAACATATTTATTGGCTCCCCATTTTTACTCATGTTTCTACATTAATATTTGTACTCATAATATGGTCTTCTTTTATCATCATCCTCACAAATATGAACTAAAATGATGTCATTAACTATCATATGAAATATTCTCCACACATAACAATGTATCCAAATTATGAGCATGTATAACAACATAAAACAATTAACAAGACTAAGTAGGAAGTCCTACCTCAAACAATTCTTCAATCAACAAGCTTAGTTAGAAGTGCTCCTCAACAAAGCCTTCCTCTATACATATATGGGAGATAAAATAGTTTACTACTATATTCTAATAGCATATCTAATTTACATAATTTATCAAATTGTTGTTTTACAACTCATAATTAAATTAAAACTCTTTCAAGGATTAGATCAATAATTAACTTGGGGTTTAGGAAAGTAAAAGAAGAGTTTAGATGTTAACACTTACCAAGCTTAAACTTAGTGACAGTGGTGTCTCCACAAAAGCTCACAATGAAGAAGATGAAGTTTTGGTGAGGATAAGGCGATGAGATTTTGGTATTTTTATTTTAAATGAGATGTGAGAGGATGGAGGGATTTTTAGATAAGGAAAATTAGATTTTGTGTTTGATAAATCCCTTTCACAAGGGACCACTACAACTTTCCACCCAAAACAGCCTGTCAGAGGTACTCGACCGAGTACCAAGGTTACTCGACCGAGTGGAGTACATACTCGGCCGAGTGACGCGTGTTACTCGGCCGAGTGCAAACCCGGAAGAAAGAAGTCTCAAGTCCTACTCGGTTG
>JAOWBH010170050.1:0-10679 GCA_028566215.1 Silene coronaria
TTACTCGGCCGAGTAAAAAATTACTAGGCTGAGTAAAAAGTTACTAGGCCGAGTACGTGACTTACTAGGCCGAGTACTTTCTGCACTAGGTCGAGTGTTCAGTTACAGAAATCCGGGTTATTACACCAGAGCTTACTAAAAATATAAAGGCGTAGAATCTAGAGGCGAAATGGCATTCTTAGGCTACTTTGAGAACAAAGGTGTGACTCAAACCACATGTAAACGGGAAAACACTAATAACTGTGTTCTAAACTTTACAACTTTTTCAACCCCAAAACAATTAAGGCATGGAAAGTAGAAATCGAATACCTTTACACCAATTCGATGGCTGCGCTAGTCTAATATTAGGGTTTGAAATCCACCAAAACACTTGCAAATAAGGTAAAGATAAGAATTTTACAGTTAACTTTATAGCCATTTCACACGGAACATGAGAACAGTAGAAGTAATAAGAGAAACATGTGCTTTATGAAAGTTAAGAATGATAACTTACAAGTGCATCCTTGTTAGATACTACTAATCAGATCCTAGTAACATGGTAGTTCTAATAACCTTTAGCGATTCATTCTTTAGTGACTCGGTCAAAGTATATTTGTCTTTTTTCTGTCTTAAGCATAGTCTCTCAAATATATTTTTGCATGCGTATCAAATCGAAAACACAAGGTATCGAAAACACAAAGTATATTTTTGCTTTTGTTAAAGGAAGGGACATTGTGGAGAATATTTTGGTGTGTCAAGATTTGGTGAAGCTGTATAATAAGAAGGGGTGCTCTCCTAGATTAATGATGAAAATTGATCTTCAAAAAGCGTATGACTCCATTGAGTGGAATTTTATTAAGGATATGATGGAGGCCCTGGACTTCCCTTATGTTTTCATTGATAGGGTAATGGAGTGTGTGAGTACCACTTCCTACTCTATTACTCTAAATGGTGAGTTATTTGGTTTCTTTAAGGGGAGGAGAGGGTTGAGACAGGGAGACCCTATGTCTCCCTTATTGTTTACCATTTGTATGGAATATCTTAGTAGAATGTTGAGAATTGCTGGAACCTTGCCTAGGTTTAAATATCACTCTCTTTGCAGGAAAAATAAGCTTACTCATTTGTGTTTTGCTGATGACTTATTACTCTTTTGTCATGGTAATAAGGATTCAGTGAACATTTTACTCAATGCTTTTGGTGTTTTCTCCAAAGCTTCTGGTCTGCATATGAACCTTGGGAAATCTAATGTGTATATGAATGGTGTTGAGCCTAACCTTAGGGATGAGATTATTGCACTCTCTGGTATGAACCTGGCCAAGCTTCCTTTTAAATATCTAGAAGTGCCTATCTCTGCTAAAAAGCTGCCAGTGTTGGATAGTGCTATACTGGTTGAAAGGGTGGTAGCTAGAATTAATGCTTTGGGTGCCAGGAAGTTGTCCTATGGTGGGAGACTGATCCTTATACAGTCTGTGTTGAGTCAGCTTCATAATTACTGGGCTAGGATTTTTCTTCTCCCTAAAACTGTGATTAAGAACATTGAGTCCACTTGTAGAAATTTTCTGTGGCAGGGTGGTGCTCACTACAGCAAAGCCCCACTGGTTACTTGGGAGATTGTTTGTACTCCCAAATGTTATGGGGTCTGGGTATAATGCGAGCAGAGATGTGGAATATTGCTGCATTGGGCAAATACATATGGTGGATCACTAATAAGAAGGACCATTTGTGGGTTAAGTGGGTACATTCAGTCTATATCAAGAATCAGGAGTGGTGGACTTATAAGCCACCTACCACTGCTAGTTGGGCATGGAAGAAGATGTGTTGGGTTAAAGACACGTTTAGGGGTGGATATACTGATGATAAGTGGGGAAATGACTCTAAGGAGTATACTATTCATGATGGATATAACTGGTTGGTGCAGTATCAAGGCAAGGTTGATTGGGCTCCTCTAGTGTGGTCAAGGATTGCTGAGAGTAAGTCTAATTTTATCACCTGGCTGGCAGTGCAGCACAGATTGCTGACTCGTGATAGACTCATTAAAAGGGGGCTGATCAGTGACAGTGTTTGCTTGCTGTGTGGAGTTGGTCTGGAAACTCACAATCATTTGTTTTTTGATTGTGTGTTTAGTATGAGATGCCTGCATTTAATTACTGAATGGCTACATCTGGAGATTCCTACAAATGATACGGTGAATTGGTGGATACATAAACGTATAAGGCCTCTGTTAAGGAAGCAGATTCTTGGGGCAGCGTTGTGTGCTCTGTTTTATCAAATTTGGCAAGCTAGAAATAGGGCCTTACATGATTTTTATGTTCCAATGCCTAGCAGAATTGTAATTAATATTAAGTGTTCTATTTGTACTAGAATTCGTATCTGTACTAGTAAGGTGGATTTTGAAAAACACGATGAGCTAATTAGGGGTCTTATGTCCTAATGTAGCAATACTCGGGTTTCGAATGATGTAGTTGGTTGTTTTGAGCTTAATATTACTTACATTTCTACCAAAAAAAAAAAAAGACAATTCAAGTTTCAAGAAAGAAAAAACAAGTATTATGGAATTGTCATGAGTATAGGGTTTCAAAGTGAAATCAGCACCAACAGTTACTCAGATCTTATATACATGAGAATATGAGTAAATTAACATACATCGGTTGAATTGCTATACTATGGTGCTATAAATGACTTTCTGTAATGAACATGGTATAACAAAGAAAAAAAAAGAATTGAAAAATAGATTAACGATAAACTTTAAACCTTGCCTACATATGGGACATCTTCAGTTGAGATGACGATACTTTTGTCGTTCAACTATATGTCATAAATTACAGGAAGCTTAAGATTGGCAGTATGGTTTGGGTATTGGCAGTATATGGTTTGGGCTTGGTTCAAGCCATCATCCATTGAGTCAGTTTTAGTATGGATTCGATATTATCAATATTGAATAAATTTTCCAGCATATGATTGAATTAAAATCAGTTGAATAACTTTATGTTCAATTACCTGGCATAGGTAATGACGAAAGTCTCGAGGATTCTCAATAAACAACTCTTGGTATTTCTTTAAAGCTGTATCCAAGTCTCCCTGAATAAAATTAGTTTGGGACAATCAAAGTAACATTAACATTGCTCAAGATCATTGCCTTTATTCTCTTTAATATACATCCATTATAGCCACTTACCTATTAACAAAAGTACAGCTAATTGCACAAACCACTCATATCAAGAGTTAACATTGCACAAATCACCCATATCATACTATGCTTCAATACAAAAGTACAGCTAATTATACAAAAAAAACACAATTTTCTTTAACAATATGAATTGAATACCCCCCCAAAAACAATCAATGATATTTGTTAATAAATTAAGAAAGTCAAAAGGTTACCAATTGCAACCAAGAACTTCTCCAGATCGATACCAGACACCATCGCAAAGAATACGAATTGAATACCCCACACTGCTAATTGTTATAAATTAAGTGACCCAACAACATGAGTATGAACAAAGAGGAAAAGTGAACTACAGAGGAAAAGGAGAATCATAATCATTGCAAATCAAATAAAATAAAAGAAAGTTCAATAAGTACCTATTGCAACTACGAACTGATATAGATCGATACCCAGAAACCATCTGGAAGACAGTTTTGACATAGATCAGACTTAAGAGATTTCGTCACGACAAAACCACAAGGTGTCGGTTGAAGATTTTCAACAACACGAGAATGTACGGAAAGGAAAATGAATCGGAGAGGAAAAGGTGAACTGGGAGGTAAAGGAGAGTTTAACAACATGAGTATGTATGGAGATGAAAAGCTAATCAGAGAGGAAAAGGTGAACTGGTAGATAAAGGAGATGAATGGAGGAGATTCAATGAAGGTGGTTGTGAAGGAGGAAACTGTATCTGAGAGGACAAGCGAGGCAAAGAGGAAAAGGAACAGGGAGAGGTCAAGGAGATGGAGATGGACGGAGGGGAGTAACTGAAAGAGGTTGTGGAGGAGGTTGGAGGAGAAGGTGTACTGGTAGGTAAAGGATATGAATGGAAGAAATTAAATGAAGGAGGTTGTGAAGGAGGAAACCGTGGCGGAGAGGAAAAACGACATGTGCGGAAACTTTGCGTGTTATTTTTTTGCGGAAAGAACTTGCGATTTCATTTTGCGGAAGATTGAGTTGCGTTGTGTTTGCGGAAGATTGTGCCCCCTCTTAGAAACCCTTAATCACTTTTAGTTAAGGAGGGATATAAGATGTAAACATTTAAAAACTAGTTAGGGAGTCCGTACTTTGTAAGGATTAATGATTTAAATACTTTAATAAGCATACGTTTTTGAATATTCCGAAATTCTATTTTGAATATAAATGATTGGAAATGTTGAAAAGTGAAAAATGATTAAGTTGATGATCAAGGTCATGACCTTCTCCTTGAGAGGATCAAAATGGGTAAGATAAATAAGGTATAATTAAAGCTATCAAAAGATTACCCAACCCGTAAAACCGACCGAAACCCGCCCGAAAATAACCTGCTATTTTTAACCCGAACCCGAAGACGACCCGACCTAAAAACTCACACATTTAGGTTCAAGACCTGCTAAACTCGTGATCCGACCTGAAAATAGATGAATTTATTAAAATTTGTATTTAAAGCAAATAAAACTAATTTAAAATGATATAAATATGTTGAAATTTAAACTTTTGGTATAAAATATGTTTAAATTGATTTTAAACCATAATTCTATCATATGATTAATTACTCAAATGATTATTATATAATATAGTCATCGTTTATCACGTATATGTGATAATTGATTGATCTATTATTTCAAGTAGTGTTGTGATATTGAATATATTAAGCGTAAAGTGATAAAGAAACAGACCATTCTCTCTCTAGAAAAAGAAACAAATAAAAGAAAAAAAACCTAACCCATCTCCGTCTTGCTCTGCCGCCTCTACCTCCCACCTTTGACCTACCCTTCTCCCCTTACCTAATCGCCGGAGATGGGTCCAATCCTTGGCCTATCTTCGGCGATTGGCCACATCTTGCTCCTCGATTGATCCCTCTTCTTTGTCTCACTCGTTCGTCGGTTTTGGGCGGATCGCCTCTGTGGTTGATTCCACCGAAAATATGGTGGATTCCGGGCAGGCTCGCATCAGTATTAGCCAGGTTCATTTGATCCGCGTCCAGGTTCAGATCATGTTTGTAGGAGGATAATGGATTGTTTGATTGTCTATCGGTGGTTGCCTCTTTGAACCTCGTTGTTCCCGTCCCTCCGGTCCCTCGTCCTATCACTGATTTCGTTGCATGCAACTCAGTGGTGATCCCCTCATTATCCCCACCCCTCGTTCCACTGTGTTTCTTTGTTGTTATCGGTCCGTGTCGATGAGCATAGTTTATCTAGTCGCGTCATTGTGGTTCTATGTGGTGGTGGTTTGAGACCGACATGGTGATTCCCCCCTTTTCCCCTGCCTTTCGGCCCCATTTCCCGTGTCACTAGTGTGTCCGCGTCGACTTTGTTTTGGTCATGTTGCATGCAAGGCGGTGGTCCTGGGAGGTTTCATTTGGTGAATCGGGTGTCTTTTGATGGTTTCTCGGGGGGCTGCTGGGCAGTTGCATATTTTGTGAAGTCACTGACGTGTCCATTGTTGTCTTTGTTTGGAGTGAGGTCTTGTTTGAGGGGTCTTCTCTATCTTTGATGTGCTTGGTAGGGTGGATGTTAGGGTTTGGAGGTGATGATGGTTGTGTCGGATGCGGTGGTCTGCACATATTTCTCATGTTTAATCGATTATTGCGCCTTTTGTTATTTCTAATAATAACCTCTATAGGTTTATCTTAGTGGCCCCTTTATGCATGTTTGGGGTGCTTTCGGGTTGTGTTGTTCCCATCTGTCTTTGACCTTTAGAGATGGTTTTTGCTAGGGGACTGTTCAAGTGGCTTGCTCTATTGCTTCCTATACTTTTACTCGCTTTTCTTGGTCACAAGACTCTTGTCCGCAAGGATTGCCTTCCAAAGTGTAGGAAATTTCGCTCCTTTGGAGGCAAATTTTCGTGGTCTGCTTTCCGCCTCTTCTTTCTACATTCTGGTGGCGTAAGTGCACTTTGCACTCTCCCGATGGATCAAGGGGGTTTCCAAATAATGTGTATCACAGCCAACGGGATGAATCTGCGAGACACATTTTTGTGTCTTGTTGCAAGTATTTCTCCGAAACTCAGTCGATTTAGATGAGTAAAGGTTTATTCGATCATATGGTCAGCTTCATTCGTCCCTTCAAGAATGTTGTGAAGGTTGAAATTGATCTCCGTGTCTCGCTTATCTGTATGCCATCAACACACTTTGCTTACCGATGTAGTTACTTTGCTGTTTTAGTTTACAGTATTATTAAAATAAGTGCACTTGACCAAATGAGTTACATGTCATCTGTATAAACCGACCCGTACAAACCCGAAATAGAGCCGACCCGTATTTAACCGAACCCGAAATAACTGAACCCGTAACTTGCCCGTTCGATCCGTTTAACAGATTTAGGTGTGATGAAGGGTACATATGAGTGGTAATCTAATTAGGGCGACACTTGGTCTGGGATGGTCTAATATCATAACTTGGTGTCAGCTTTTGTTTAAAATCGTTTAGATACATTGTACTCTGCTATTGCTGACTGGCTTGTATAATCATGCTAACCATCAGTGTGGTCTCTAAGCTATACCTTTCATAGTGGGCACTAACTCAGATTCCTGGTTTTCTTGTTTTGTGGACCTCTGTAGAGTGGACCACATTATTCACATTCAATCCTCTTCAATTTAAACTATTCAAACTATTCTAGCACGTACTCTATGATTTAGCCCTACTTGTCGACTTGTCGTTTGTAAATGCTGTGCAAATTATTTTTGTTGATCACTATACATTTATCCACTTGCTTAAGATATTTGCAACTTTAGTTCAAGACTTTTAAGTTAAAATGACTTCTGGGAGGTCTTAGTCTCGAGTCTTGACATCTTCGATGGGTTGTACTCCGTATATATGAGTTGAGATTAATTTTTACTTACGAGTATAATTTTGCTTTGGTAAGAATGACCCGATTGAAGAACTTATAAACAGGTCATAGGAAACTTTCCAACAGAAAGATACATAATGGAAAACTCATGTCTGGTTGCTCAAAGTCATTGCCTAGTAAGTAGTAAGCGAGTCTTTCTTATCATTTCTGTCGGAACTTTATTTTCGTATAAGACTACATTAGTACATTTCATATGTGTTTAACATTATACAAAATCAATAGGGCAGAAATGGCATGCTAATCGACTCTGGACGTTTATTGACAACCCGGCAGTTCTTCCTAACTTCACCAGGCCGGCCTAACTGTATATCACCCAGCTTTATCATTCCCTTGACAAACGCTTTAAAAAATGAATCCTGATCTTTACTGAACTTGAGCACCCATCCCCTAGTCTTCGGATTTGTGTGCAGCGTTTGATCAGAGTTTAAGTATCCTCGGCCAGCGACAAGGTCCTTAAAATACTGGTTATCAAAAGCAATCGGAGTTGCATCCAGATTAACTGTCAGATTCTGATCAACAGTAGGAGGGCACAACTTGTATAACTCCCGCCTGAATGTAGGCTCGATTGCAGGGTCGGGCTTTCCATCACCACTCTGATTGTATAACCGGTGCATGATGGAGAAACATCGACCCTTTCCAATAGAGTGAGACCCTGACAGAGCCACCAGATCTTTGATAGTGAGGTTGAATTTGGCAAATAGGTCTATTAAGGCGCTTGCGTTGAATCTTGGGCTTGGCATTATGGCATCTGAGTCCGCCTCGCTTGCTGTCAAGCTATCCAACCTTCCTAATTTCACCTCCCAATCCGGTCCTCCACTCTGTTAAAGTACATCATATGTTGACAAAAATATTAGAGAGGGCCGGATGTGAATCATATCGGTCTTGATCCATATATAGTACAGTTATTAGTATTCCCTCCATCCCGGTCAATTGTTTACCTATATATTTTTTTTTTGGCAGGAAAATTTTAAACAAAGGTAGACAAGTGATTGAGGGACGGTGCTAGTATTAAACATAAAACTCAAGGGAGCTGCCCGGTTAGGCCTCCGCCCAACTGAAGAATTTACAGAATAATTCAGTTGAGAAAGGAAGGAAGGTTACCATCGCGACAGCGTCTCTAGAAGCCATGATGATGATGTCGGCACAGGATACAGTCGTTGGGCAAATGTGCTCAAGAGCTTTTTTGATTTCGTCAATAACATGGTACTTTCTGAGTGAGTTTATATTCGATAGAGAAAGCTTTTCCCCACGCATGGCGGGCGTGTTATCTAACAGCAACGAAGCATCACATCCCTTCACCATTCATTCATTCATTGTCAGCCATATTAATCCAAAAACTAAACACCAAAATTAATCAGAAATAAGAAATTGGCTTACATCTACAAAACAGTCATGGAACTGCAGCCTCATGACAGATGCAGCACTCCGTATCTCTCTTATCATCGCCCGCTTCATGACTTCTCTGACAGTAAATTCGGCTTTTGGACAGGTTTTCGAGTAGAACCCGTGTCGCAATTCGGCCTCTCCTGTGATCGTTGGAAGGACTAGAAAAAACAGAAGCAGAGGAGTGTACATGATTTTTGTCTGCAAATAGTAATCAATAAATTTGATTAGATTAGAGAAAGTGGAAATGATAGAACAAGGAATTCAGTGAAGAGTGTTTATTCAACAGTGTGTTGATTTTGTTGGAGAATTGGGAACCAAAGCAAGAGAAATGATTTTATATACTGTAGTTGGGACTTGGGAATTGGGAGTATAAAGAACACAGGGAGTGAATTATTGGTAGACATACCAAATTATTGAGGAATGTTGTTGGAGCAAGTCTCTTAAAAAAACCGTCTTAAATGAGACCGTCTTGTATGAGAATTGGTGAGGTTGCACCAGAACGGCGTTAAAAAGATGATGGGAGCCCACGGTTGCACCAGAATTGACCGTTTTGTTAATTGATGATGGTGGGATTCCCTACTTTCGTTTAGGAAAACTGTTTAATTTTTGTTTAATGGAATGAGGTGGCTCGTAATGATTGGGTGATTTGAGTCAATGTTATACGCATTTTGACCGGAGAAGTCAATTACTCAAGTCCTTTTGTAATTTAGTGATTATACAAACTATTTGCTCAATTTTTGTTACTGTTATTAATATTTGTACAATGAGAATATGAGATCATGGGTAATTTTGTCGTGCATAGGAAGGCGTAATTGATTTATTTGGAAGAAAATTTTAAAAATTCACCTACAATAATTACTTTGCAGATTTTAGAAAAAGATATTTGAGTATTTGAAGTAGACAATATCGATGACATCACAAATTCTCATTTGTGATGAGTATATTCGTCGCAAGCTTGTGATAGGTCAAATACTACCCATGTGGGTAGATATGACAAAAACAAAATTTGTAGGTAGTAACATTCTGTTTTGTCTAATCTACTCACATAAATAGTACTTGACCCGTTGTAAGCGAGACTTGCTGCCATGACATATACAAGATGATTAGAATATCTAGTCATGTTATTTATCACAGGGTGATAACGATCAGAGCCGAGCACGAGTTTGACCTTGCTCGACTTGTGCTCAATAAACAAAATTCGAACTCGAGGTGATCCGATCCATAGCACAAAAAAATTGAGCTCATTAACATGCTCGTGGTCGAGCTCAACTCGAGCCTATACATACTTGTTAAGTTATTGTTTCGTTTTTCTATTTGATATTTTCAATAACAGCACTCGAAGGTTATGTATAAAAATATTGGGTAAATAAAAATAAAAATTAGAAGTGCCCATTCAAAAATATAATCAGGATAAAATAGTTATATAAAATAACGTAGTTTATTTTCATAGTACATTTTACCCATTGCAGTATTTTTTGTACAAATCTTTCCATTTGTTTGCCCTTCACTAAAAAAAACATTAAACCTAATTCTCCCTCCATTCTCTGTAATACTAAAACTGTAACCATCTTCAACTACATCAATATTCTTCAATTATAAACGATTATTCAAGCGACGAACAGATAATTAATTCGTTAATCCTATCTTATCCATGGTTAATCAATGTAGTAACAAATCGTACTACTGCAAAAATAATCAATCGCACCATCATCGATGCAAAAATAATCAATCAGCCGCCTAAACTATGTGCGTTAGTGCCTAGTAATGTGCTGCAGACTAATGCTTAACATTGGACCTGAGTAATAAATCAATATCTCTATATTAACGAAACGTCTTGTTGTGACGGACACTATCCGTCACATGTCCCTCTCATAATAAGGCAAGTGGGAGGACAAGTGGGGGGAAATGGAGCACCCATTTGTCCTCTCACTTGCCTTATTGTGAGAGGACAACTATCCGTCACAAGCTTGTAACGGATAGTGCCCGTCACAAGTGAAAATTTGTGCTATATTAACTACCTCCTCCTTTGAAATTTGAGATTAATTGTTTTGATTATTTCTTCCAAATCAATATCATATACGACATAAATGGGAGATTAATTGTTGCCTTTTGAAATTAGTTTACGTGAAGGTCCATGTGAAACATATTGTTGCCTATTAAAATTTGAGATTAATTTTTTTTTTTTTTTTACATTAGAGAGAAACACATTAGAGAGAGGTTAGAGAGGGAAAATGGGAGGGGAAATCGAAGGGGTGTAATTGTCAACAGTGTATTGTGTC
>JAOWBH010170061.1:0-10678 GCA_028566215.1 Silene coronaria
AGCGGTGTGAAACTTACAGACCCGTATAAGGACTATGACATGGAATTTGAAGAAGATAGACGTGACTTAAGGAAGGAAAAGGTGACAAGTGAGGCAACAACAAGTGAGAAACTTCCCTTGACTAGTGTTGATGAGGGGTTTGTAGAAGACGTCCCTAATGAAGAAGAGGTGGAGGTCCCAATAGAGGAAGTCATTGCTCAACCATCTTCCAAAAAGGTAACACCCGCCAAGGTATCATCTAATTCTCAAATTGTCGCTCAAATCCCTATCCTTCTAGGGCCGTGAAATCTAGGGAGAACTTCAAATACACCAAATTTTTGGAAATACTTTCAAAGCTTGAAGTAACCCTTCCTTTCACGGTAGTAATTGTGAACATGTCAACCTATGCAAAATTTTTAAAGTATGCTTTGAAAAAAAAAAGGACACTTGGGAACCAAGAGTTGGTAGCATTGACCGAAAAGTGTAGTTCAGTCTTGTTGAACAAGATACCCCCTAAACTCGTTGACCCAGGTAGTTTCTCCATCCCTTGCCTAGTTAAGAATGTGCTTATCACTAGGACTTTGTGAGATTTGGGGGCAAGAGTAAGTCTTTTGCCTTTAAAAATCGCACAAAGAATTGGAATGAGTGAATTGTTGCTTACCACCATGACCCTTCAATTAGTCGATAGATCTATCGAACGCCCTTTGGGGTGCTTGAGGATGTACAGGTTGATAAGGTCAAGGTGCTGTGATAGAAAACCTCTTACCACCTACCGATGTCAAAGGTGTGAGAAGGTTTTTAGGTCACGCAGGATTATATAGAAGATTTATCTAGGATTTTTCAAAGGTAACCAAGCCATTAACCTCTCTTCTTCTCAAAGATGTTCCTTTTGTATTTGATGAATCTTATCTTGAAGCTTTTCATAGGTTAAAGAAGGAGCTTGTCTCGGCACCAATTAACCGGGCACCGGATTGGGATCTCCCATTTGAGATCATGTGTGATGCCTTGGATTACGCTGTTGGAGTGGTGTTAGGACACGTGGTGGACAAGAGACATCATGTGATTTACTACTCGAGCAAGACACTTGACCAAACCCAATATAACTATTCAACAGCCGAAAAGGAGATGTTGGCTATTGTTCATGCCATAGAGAAGTTTCGACCATATTTAGTTGGGTCAATGGTTGTGGTGTACACCGGTCATGCCGCAATTCACCAACTCATGATCAAGAAAGATGCCAAGCCTAAGCTTATAGGATGGGTTCTTTTGCTTCAAGAGTTTGATATTAAAATTAGAAAACGAGGCGAGGTCCGAGAACGTGGTAGCCGATCACTTGTCAAGGCTAACGGTGGAAGAACATGGGGTGAAAGATGAAAGTGGACCAATCAACGAATGGTTAAGAGAGGATAGTTTGATGAAATTTAGAGGAAGTATACCATGGTTTGCGGACTTGGCAAACTAAGGTGAACGGTTTTATTCCGGATGAACTAGATTCAAGAGAAAGGAGAAAGTTAAAACATGAAGTTAATAGGTACTTTTGGAATGACCCACATTTGTTTTGGAAATGTGATGATGGAAAGTTTAGGATATGTGTTTCAAGGGAAGAAGGTATGAAAATCGTTGATAGGCTACATAATTCGGCATATGGAGGCCACCTAGCCACATCTAGGACCATTGCTACGGTTCTTCAAGGAGGCTTCTTTTGGTCCTCCATGTTCAAGGATATCCACTACTTGGTGAAATCATGCGACACTTGCCAAAGGACGGGAACATCGGATGGGGGAATGAGATGCCACTTAACAACATCCTAGAGATCGAGTTGTTTGATTGTTGGGAGATAGATTTCATGGGGTCGTTCTCCAACTCTTGTGGGAATGAATACATTTTGTTGGCGGTGGACTATGTCTCCAAGTGGGTCAAGGCCGTAGCATCTTCCACAAATGATTCAAAGGTAGTGATGAAATTTTTCAAGGGTACAATTTTCCCGAGGTTTGGAACCCCGAGAGTGGTTATAAGCGATGAATGTAACAACCCGGATTCTCACAAGACTTAATTAAACTAATGGCGAAAAATTGATCAAGTATGATAATCATTATTAGATTAAATAGGGGAATCTGGATCGGTACGGATCCACAATACAAATTACGTTGAGACTTACAGAGCTTATAAAATGTTTTCAACATCAACTAAAATTTATTGAATTCATAAAATCACTAAGTTCCAGTTTAGACTTCTCAATCACTCCCCCTGGATCATATCCTCATCTTGGGTACCTGAAAAAAAATTATCAACAACACGCTGAGCGCGAGTAACCTAACCGTTCTATTAACATCCCTAATAATGCAAAATCAGTTGTGCGAATTAAATTAAGAATGCGTAAATAAGAGTCACATAATACACATAACACGTAAATCTCATGTTTTTAATGCCTTTAATAAACATGTGAGTCAATAGAATAGTAATGAAATAAAATTAGTGGTAGCCATTTGCTTTTAAAACATTTTTCACATAAGCATCCAATGTACACACGAGTCGTGGCTCCATAGTGTATAACTATACATGCTCGGCTTGCATCTCATCTGACATGTACAATTATCCACCATACTCGTAGACCATGCCAATCCTAAGATGGTTTACATCTCACACCAAAGGGCTCAGCAAGGCCGGACTTCTTAGTATAAGTCAGCTTACTTATCTGATAGCACAGAGGAGTGAACGACAAGTGAACCCGATAAAACCCACAAGTTCACGGCACCTGGCACATCCGCCATCAAGACCGCGGATGTCTACACTAGCATCAAGCATAGTGCTGGTGATATCTAAAGAAATTACGAGACTAATCTAGTCCTTGTCTATGAATGGCCAAACAGTTGCTACTCTCGAAACACCAGCGTCTGTACCCGGCCTATTCATCCTACATCTTGTGTCCTTCGTACGTCGATCGACACTTCTCATTAGATGACTCCTTCAAGCAGTTGACCATTCTATACTCGAAAGCCCCATAAAGAACACCTCTCGAGCTATCCTCATATACTAAGACTCCTAAGTATCATTAGAGCAGAGTCGCCCGTGTATCTACACGTAACTAATCTCTTCATGTCTTACCTCGTGATACGTTGTTACGATACAGATTATTTGAATAGACTAACATTGTTTTAAATATCATTAACATCCATAAAGGATATTTATTCGAACATTTCATAATCATAATCATTTTAATATTTAGAAGGTCAAATGTGACATAAATAGAATGCATATTATTATTAGTCACATAAAATAAACAATTCAACAATAAAGCATCAATTAACAATAAACATGTCATGGCATAATATATCAAATATTATATTTTAATATTCATTTGAAGTTATCATTATTATTATAATAAACTTAACAAATATAGAAAATACATAACGAATTTAACAAGTATAGAAAATGTATAATAAACTTAACGAATACTGGAAAAGCATAATAAACGATATTGTAAATTGTGATTATAACTCATGTCAATAAGTAAATTATAAAGTGTGTAATAAATAATTAAATGATTTACTCATTTAAGAATTAAGTTAATGAATAAGTATTTTAACATGATATGAATAGATTTAGTGATCTAATGTTTCTAATTTATCTAATAACCAAACAAACTTATGGAACTCAAATTTAAACATAATTAAAGTAATTAGCATAAACAAGTTTTGTAAGATTAAGGAGGTTAAGAGAAAGATTAGTTTACCCACTTTTAGAAGTTATGAGGTGATCGGATTATAAGAATTATGAAATGATAATAACCCTAGTCCTAAATCAAAGTAATATTAACCTAATTATTGTTCTTTCTCTTCTTCCTTTTTTTTTGTAGAAATAATTAGTAGAAGTAATACTAGAAGTTTAGAGATGTTTAGAGAGATATGATCTTTTGCATTCTAAAAGCTTAGATCACATATCTATTTATACGAAGTGGATGTCAATTTTCTACTACATTATTAGCAAGTGGATGGAGGTAGCTATCAAGTGGGTGAAGGTAGTTATCAAGTGGATGAAGTTACTAATGAGCAAGTGGACTATCAAGAATGATGTTGGCAAGTGGGTTAGTATAACACAAATCCAATCCCCCTGTTTTGGTATTTTCTACCAAGATAGATGTTTTATGGGTTAAAATGGCCTTATTCGTTAATCGTCTTTACATGCTAGTTTAGCTATAATTAATTGAGCAATGAAAAGATAATTGAATTGTATGACACGTGAGATTTGGTTACGCGAAAACCCAAACGTGGGAAAAACCGCGGGAAGAGGTCGATACTCTTCCAAGATTTCACTATGATGCACAATAAGTAAATGATACAGTGATTAAGAGGTTTTAGCTAGGTGATTTCGATTGTCCCTTGATCCTTAAATCCCACCTGTATTTATAGTAGTCTAACCCTAATAGGGTTTAGTTTGCTTGCTCCCCAAGATTTATCAACCCTAGCTGTAGGGCCTTGGATCTGCTTTCACCCGACCTGGGCGTGATACCATCTGCCGCCCCAACTTTTGGCTTCCTTCACTTCCTCTTGACTTCATGGGCTTCGGTCTCCCTTGGCCTTATCCAGCTCCCTTCCCCTTATTACTCAGACTGACCTAATTAGTAAAATGGGCCCAAACAGTTTGCCCCCGATATTCAGTAAATGAGCGCGAGTAGGTGAGTGAGAAATTGCTAAGATTCAGTAACTTCCCTCACACGCCCCATTCAATTTTGGCATTAATTGCCCCACTCACCCTCACTATAAATACCCCAACCCACCTACCATTACTCCCTCTTTTCCTGCAACTCCCTCAAAAATTCTACACTCTTCGTCTTCCTTACCTTCATCCGCCATTGTTCCTGCAGTTCTTCAGTTCAGGTAACTTCACATTCTTCTTTCCCCCTTTTCGTAATCTTTAATTTTGCGCACCGTGAGTAAAACCCGACAAGCTTCTTTATCCGCTCACCCTATCAACCTTGAACCTGACGAGCTCTTCCCGTCCCTAGAGATCCTCAAACACCCACATAACTGCGACTCCTCTCTTACCTTAATAGACATACCCATGATTAAGGAATATCTTGGGTTAGGTGATGATATAGTGATTCACATTCCCACCTCCGGCCAAAAGGCTGACGCGTACCGAAAGGGTGGGTGTGTATGTATCTGTACCCATTTAGATATGGCCTCAGATTCTCTTTCCAGATATCGTCAAAGATTTTCTTTATTTAAATCACATGCCTATGGCTCAAGGGTCACCTTATGCGTGGCGAGCCATCTTATCTTGTCATGCTATCAATGAGTCCATGAGGTTTGATATCGACATAGAGGATTTGACACATAAGTTCGAGATTCGCTCTATTGGCAAGGGCCAGTACTCTCTCAGGGCCCGTGAGGCTTCCGAGGAGTTCCTGAAACATATGTCCAAGTCTAAGGATTAGAGATGTTTTGTGGAGTTCTTCTATGTCAAGGTGGACTCCATCACCCCTTCCGCTGACTACATCTTCAACACCTGGATCATCACCAAAAGTAAGTGATTTTGCTGATTTTCCCCTCTTCTCGCTTTACTCACCTTTTTACCCTTTTCTTGCGTGCAGAACTCAATATGCCTGATTTGTCTAAGAATAAGGCTTCTTCTTTGGCCAAGCCCCATTGTATCCCAGCTAACAGTCGCAAGTTTCCAGATCTACTTTCCGGCTTTTCTCCTTCTAGTTCCCAGCGATCTTCTCACACCATGTCTTCTGGTAAGTCCTTTGCTTGTGCCTTAGCTTCAGATATATTATCCAAGTTTTGACCCCTGGTTCTCGTCTATAGGTAGAGCCCATACCAACCCTTTTGAAGCTTTGCTCCAGAGTGCCAAGAACAGAGGCGGTGAGACCCTCTCAGCCTCCTCAGCTGCTAAGAGGAGAGCCACTGAGGCTGAATCCCAAACTACTCCCACTGTTGCTAGTTCTCATGCCGCCCTTCGATCTGCCAAATCACCTATTGAGATTACTCTTCTATCCCGTCGTCCTCCTACCCCACCTGACGGTTCCACTGTTAGTGGCAGCGACCTGACTTTTTGGTTCCCTGAAGGGTTTGGCGACCCTAATCATGTACCTTATTGACCTGCCATGGAACAAATGCTCTTCCCTGTCTTTGCACAAGAGTATTCCGAGATAGAGCCTGAAGACCTGGCTGATGCAGACGTTGCCAATGCTTTCATCGTAAGTTTCCGTTTGCTCTTTGAGTTCCGCTACCTTTACTTGTATTTCTTCGCGTTGAACCTATGTCCCTTTCTCTAGGCCTTGCAATCCGCATTATTATAAGAAAGGTGGTCAAAGGGCACGTACTGAATGTCTAGCCACCAGTGCTAAGAATCAGGAGCTGGCAGCCTTCTGCTCTGACCTTCAAAAGCAGCGTGCTGACTTGAGGGCCCTGGAGAAAGGTTTGAAGGCTGAACATGCCGAAGCATCTGGGCAGCGTCGTGATGATGAAGAGTGGATGCTCCGATCCCAGGATGCCATGAAGAGGCTGACCGAGGAGCTCTCCCGTGCCGAAACGACGATTAAGGACCTGGTGGAGCTTGCCTCTAATATCGGTGCTCACGTTACTTGGCAAGGTAAGGTCAATGGCATGCGGGCAGCCATTGAGGGGTCGCTCACTCGTCAGAACCTGGAAGATGAAGAGAGGCAACTCAATTCCTTCTTCCCTTGTGATCCAGATCTTAGCCTTCTGATGCCTGATGCTGGCAAAATCAATTCTCCCGTGACGGTGGCTGAGGATATTCACATGGAGGAGCCTCCCAATTCCCACCAAGCTGCAACCGAGGATGCTATCGCCGAGCAACTTGCTGTGTCTAATCCTATACCTGCGAAAGGGAACAGCCAGATATTGGTGAGAAAGTTGTAGCGGAGGATGGGAGGTTGATTATAGAATGAGCCTTCTTTTATATCTATTTTATTTTCAAGTACTTTGCTTTTGTGAGACTGGTCCTGTGTAACGCAGGTTTGTAAGTATTTTTCAAACACTTATTTTTTGCTGATGCCTGCCCTGAAGGTAGGCATAGATGGATTTAAATGTTCACACCCTTACAACTTAGGGAGCTAGGGGTTCGTTTTCTTGACTACTTAACCTTGTTCATGACGCAAGGTGTGTTCATTGCATTTTGGTAGCCGTTACAGGCATACTTTAGTCAAGTTTCTTGTCATTCTAGGACTGTTGGAGGGTTGGTAACTAGTTTCCTAGCACCTTTCCCATTTCTCCATTTGTATGGGCCTTGTTGTATCGAGTACTTTGGTCGGTAGCTACCTTGGGGGTGTTGTCAGGGGAACTGGTGCGCTTCGAGCTGACTTTCCAGCTCTCTTTTGTGTCTGCCCGCCTCGTGAGGGTGCCTTAAAAAGTATAAAGTTAGACACGTCATATGCTGCGTGCCTTGTCACCCCGCGTTCAGGAATAATTCCAGTTATGCCACACCTGATTAATAATGGGAAAGTTGAGCTCAAAGTCTTTCTTCCCAAAAATAACCACGTGTTTCAAATCAAACAATTTTTTTTAAGGATTATGTTTTACGTCGTGGGGTACCTGATGCTATCTCATGAGGCACCAAGAAACACCTGGGCCTCAGAGAGCCATAGACCTTAAGATAAAGATATGCTGTTAGTGAAGAGTGAGTATAGACTTTAAAGTTTGAAAACTGATAGTATGGCTACTACCTTTTTTTTGGTTTATTTAGGACTATCGAAACGTCCTATTTACACTACAATCCCACGCCTCATCATATGTGATACTTCTTCAGGTGGAGAATGTTCCATGGTTTGTGTATGATTTGACCTTGCATAGTTATTAATCTGTATGCGCCATGGCCAACGACACTCTCTACCTAGTATGGTCCTTCCCAATTATGGGCAAACTTGCCCGCCTTGTGGTTCTTAGTATTCTGGAATACTTTCCTGAGTACTAGGTCGCCGGTTTCTAGGAATCTGATCTTGACGTTTTTGTTGTAGCTCTTTGCCACTGAATGTTTGCGAGCAGCTAACCTATCTTAGCGCTCGTTCTCAATTCGTCTAATGTATCCAAACTTCTGGCTAGCTCTCCTTTGTTTTCTTCAGTTGTCATGCATCCGTATCTGTGGGTGGGAATCAGAAATTCTGATGGTATTATGGCTTCTATCCCGAACACCAGAATGAATGATGTTTGTCCTGTTGCTTCCTTCTGGGTTGTTCAGCCTAACCAGAGCACTAAGTGCAATTCATCCGCCCATTTGTCTCCTAGCTTCTCCAATCTCTTTCTTAGGTTGTCGATGATAATTTTGTTGCTTGATTCTGCCTACCCGTTGGATTGAGGATTCCTGGTGGCCGACTTCTTGATCGAGATATTCTACCTGTCGCAAAACCCTTCTGAGTTTTCTGATACGAATTGTGCTCCATTATCACATATTATCTTCGACGGTATCCCGAATCTACACAGTATGTTTCATTTGATGAAGGAGATTACTTGCTTGTCTTTTATCTCTGCGAACGCCTCTACTTCGATCCACTTTGAGAAGTAGCCTGCCATTGCCAATATGTATAATCTGTTCCTTAGAGCTCTGGGTAACGGCCTGATAATATCCATGCCCCAGGTCATAAATGGCCATGGGGAGATCATCGGGTGTAAGGGCTCCGACAGCTGATGAATTTCTGGTGCCAACCTTTGGCACGTGTCGCACTTCTTTGCGAATTCTATGGCATCTGCTCGCATCGTGGGCCAGAAGTAGCCTTGTCATAGATCTTTGTTAGACATGCTCTTTCCCCTGCGTGGTTTCTGCATTCACCACTGTGGATGGCTTGAAGCACTGTTTGCGCCTCGTCGTTGTCCAGACATCTAAGGTATGGCCATACTAAATATTTTCTGAATAGCACGCCATCGATTAGTATGAATCTAGAGGCTTTCATGTTGAAGGCTCTTACCTCTCGTTTTTCAGATGGCAGGATGTCGTCTTTAAGTCACTCCAGGTAGGGTTTCCTCCAATCTTGTTCGTCTTGCGGTTCTTCCACGTTTGTCAACACTTGCTCATTATCTGCATGCTCAATTGCTCCTGCAATATTATCCTTCTGTATATCCGGTGTCAACACATGTACTATGGGTATGTTGGTAAACTCTATGGGCTTGAAGGTCGCCCCTAAGGTGGCCAATGCTTCTGCTTCAACATTCTGGTCCCTAGAGACCTGGTCGATCTTAAAATTCTCAAATTTTTCCGCCATGTTTTTTACCACTTTTAGATAGGCAATCATTTTAGAGTCTCTTACCGTGTAGAAGTCGTTCACGTGGTTGACTATGAGTAGAGAGTCACTATACACCTGTAAGTTTCTTACTCTCATGTCTAGGGCCAGCTAGAGCCCCAATATCAATGCCTTGTATTCCGCCTCATTGTTCGTCGCTTTGAAGTCACAACGAACCGCCTGGACAATTAACTCCCCCTTCGGGGATTTGAGGACTATTCCTACTCCTGCTCCCCTTTGGTTGGAGGATCTGTCTGTATGTAATGTCCATGCTGTATTGTCTCTCCTTTCTTCTAGTGCCTCCACTTCTAGGGTGGCTACTCTATGGATGGCTGGGCTATAATCGGATATAAAGTCGGCCAAGGCCTGTGAATTTATAGCTGTACGAGGCTCATACTGGATGTCGTACTCGCTGAGATGTATTGACCATTTCGACAATCGGCCTGACATTCATGCTTTCTTAAAATTGACTTTAGAGGAAATTTAGTTACAACACGTATGACATGAGACTCGAAATAAGGACGCAATTTATACGAGGCCGTTACAAGTGGCATAACTAATTTTTCGAGGGATGTGTACCTGGTCTCTGCAAGTAGAAGATACTTATTCACGTAGTATACTGGTAGTTGCACCTTCTCCTGTTCTCTTACCAAGACCGCGCTCACAGCTTCTTTCATGACCGACAGGTATAGCAACAAAGGCTCTCCTTGCTCTGGCTTAGATAATAGTGGCGGGGTGTTGAGGTAGTGTTTCAGCTCTCCAAATGCCTCCTCGTGCTCTTTGGTCCACTCGAATCTCTGATTCTTCCTCAGTATATCATAGAATAACCTGCACCTATCGGAAGATTTCGAGATGAATCTGCTTAGCGCAGCTACTTAACCTGCTAATCGTTGGACGTCATTGGGCCTTTTTGGTGACCTTAGTTGGAGTATCACCTTGATCTGCTCCGTGCTGGCTTTTATCCCTCTTTGCATCACTATATACCCCAAGAGCTTTTCTGATGATACCCTGAAGGTTCACATAGATGGATTTAATTTTATCTTGTATTCTCTAAGCGTGTTGAAGGTATCTGCTAGGTGCCGCATATGCTCTACAACTATCTTGGAGTTTACCACCATATCGTCGATGTACACCTCCAATGTCTTCCCAATTTGTTCTTTGAACATCCTATTTACCAGCCCCTGGTACGTTGACCATGTGTTGTTTAACTCGATGGGCATCACGTTGTAGCAATAGATTCCTCTTTTAGACAAAAATGCCATTTTCTCCTGGTCTGCTGGATCCATTTTTTTTTCTGATTTTAGCCACTCCACGCGTCCATGAACGTGAGCATTTCATGGCCTGTTGTGGCATCTACTATGGCGTCAATGTGTGGCAATGAGAAAGTGTAACACCCCCATTTATCTAAGAGCCTTTAGCAAGACATTCCCAGATAAATAAGGATGTTACCATCTCGGTTTC
>JAOWBH010170072.1:0-10678 GCA_028566215.1 Silene coronaria
CCTTCCCATCTCCTCCTCGACAAACCACCCCCCAACTCGTACCACATCCGTCTAGCAATCCAGCATCAACATTTATTTTCATCGTCCCATCATCCGGTCTCGCCCAACCCACATTAGCCCTCTCTCGACCTTTCCCATCCTCCGTCTTATACTCCTCCCTCATTTCTCCTAGCAAGTCTCGCGTGCGTCGCACCACTAAGTCCACCCGCCACTTCTCCTCCTCAAATAAAGTCTTATTTCGCCTCTCCCATATCACCCAACATCTAGTCATAAACTCCACCCATTCCTCCTTCCTCATCGCCGCCATAACTAACTTCACCCAGTCCCTTACAAGTCTAATGCCCCTGCACCTGGTACATCTAACCCCAGCTCATCCCAAACACTATCAACCCACCCACATCCTCTCACAACATGAATACAACTCTCTGCTTCCGAATGGCACCTATGACAGCCTTCCTCCATTGAATGAACTCGACGAGCAAGATTCCTCCTAGTAGCTAACGCATCATTACACAATTGTCAGAAGAACACCTTAATTCGCGACAAAACGGGGCATTCCAAATATGATTCCATAACAGCTTATCCTTCTCACAATCAGATTGCCCTGCAATATCCACCCTATCCTCCACCAGCAACCTATAAGGAGACCGAATCAAGTATTCCCTATCACGCTCCGCATCCTAGCACCAATCATCTGGATGTCTCGTGTCACTAAGACGAATACTCAAAATCCACTCTTGTCCAAAAGGAAGAAAAAGAGACTGTATCTTCTCCTCATCCCACCTCCCCTCCACGGCCCCCTTCAGTCCCGCTACACACATCCCTTCTTCCCCCAATCCCCTGGGCGAAATAATTCTTTTGGTCTGCGTACCAGGCACCCACGAATCAAGCCAAACCCGTGTAGACAGCCCATCCCCGATCCGCCTCCTCACACCGCGGTGCAGCACCGACCGTGCCTCCCAAATACTACGCCACGTATAACTAGGATTCACTCCTAAATCCGCATCCATGAATGACACATTAGGAAAATATTTACCTTTAAGAACATGTACCATAAGACTCTCAGAGTCTGTCAGTAAACGCCAAGCCTGCTTGCCTAATAAAGCCAAATTAAACTGCTCAAAATCACGGAATCCAAGTCCTCCATCCCCTTTCGGACGACACATCTTCTCCCAAGCCACCCAAGAAATCTTCCACTTACCATTTTCCGATCCCCATTAGTATTTAGACACCAGAGATCGCAACTCATTATAAAAATTAACCGGTAGTTTAAAAACGCTCATTGCGTAGTTAGTAATAGATTGGGCAATAGCCTTTATCAAAACTTCATTCCCAGCCTTACTGAGCAACATCCCGCGCCAATTCTGCAATTTTTTGCTAATTCGGTCTCTAACAACGGCAGTAACAGCTTTTCGCGATCACCTTACCACCGTAGGTAACCCTAAATAACAGTCCTAAACCGCTACTTGTCTCACTCCCAGCACCTCCGTCACCCCCCTCATCAGACTTGACAAAACCTCAGCACAGAGAATAAATAAATAAGGAGAAAGCGGATCACCTTGGCGAATTCCACGTTGGGGCACAAAAATCTTCGAACACCGCCCATTTACCACCACCGAGAACTGCACCGACTGAACACACTGCATCACACAATCTGACCACTTTGAATCGAACCCCATTCTCCGCAAAATGGCTTCAAGAAAATTTCGTTCAACCCGATCATAAGCCTTCGCCATATCAAGTTTTAGTGCCATGTGACCATCCCCACTCCTAGAATTTTTCAAATTGTGAAACATTTCAAAAGCCACAAAAATATTACCGGTGATCAGCCTCCCCGGAGTAAACGCACTCTGATTTTCCGATAAAATGTCACCCAAAAACCTATTAGCTAACACCTTAGACATTAATTTGTAAATCACATTACATAGACTAATCGGTCGAAACTCAGACATCTTATCAGGGGCCTTCTTTTTGGTATTAACACAATATTAGTAAGATTTAGATTTACCGGAAATGCCGCTCCATTGAGAATTCCAAGCACCGAACGAATCACTGCAGACCAACTATATGCCAATAAGTTTGATAAAACAATCCATTTATTCCATCAGGTCCCGGAGCTTTCAGAGGATGCATCTATTTCAATGCCTCTACCACCTCCTCCCCCTATACTCCTCTCATAGAAATGCATTCATCACCTCTGTAACCCGACCCTCAACCCCCTACAACACGTCATCCAAATCCGCCGTCCCTCGCGCTGTAAAAAGCTCGCGAAAATAAGCCACCGCACACTCAGACATTGCTTCGTTCGTCTCATGGACCCGACCTCCACCATCTACCAATCTTGCTATATGATTCTTCTGTTTCCGCTGACCAGCCTTCCTATGGAAAAAGGATGTATTACGATCACCATCTCTTAGCCAAATAGCCTGCGACCTTTGTCTCCAGAACCGCTCCTCCTGTCGCAGTAACTGATTAATCTCATTAACAACTTTTCTCCTTTTTCTAACCTGACACGCCTCTCTACCTCTATCTGTCAGTTTATTTAGGTATCGACGCTTCCTATTTAGATCTATGAGAATCTTCCCAATGCTAATCCTCTTCCACTCCACCAATTCCTTAGCACAATTCGTAATAGCATCCAGCAACTCCTCATCCCCCCTCTCATACCCTCCTCACAGCTTCCTCACACCTATCCTCTATAACCCATATATGTTCAAACCAGAATTTCTGACCTCTCCCTCCTCCTTCAGTCCGCTGCCGGCCGTCCCATACCACCATAATAAGAGCATGATCCGACCACTCCCGATCAAGATGTAACAGCTTTGCATATGGGTAAAGCTCTCTTCAATCTAAATTAACCATTGCCCGATCAATCTGGCTTTGCCTATTAGCATCTCTCTCCTGCCTATTATCAAAAGTAAACGCATACCCTTCAAACGACAAATCACCAAGCCCCACCTTCTCAACAACGTCTCTAAAATTATTCATCTGCCACTGTGCCCCCCCTTCATCTCAGTAGAAAACAATATTTCATTAAAATCCCCCAAACATAACCAAGGCCCAGTAGCCTCCTCTGCCAAAATCCAAAGCTGTCGCCAAGACAAATGACGATCCTGCACTGCTGGCCACCCATAAAACCATGTGCATCTCCAAGAAACACCCATATACTCAACATCAAAGTCCATAAAATGGACCGTCGTAGCTCTAAGAGAACAATTCACATCCTCCCTCCAAAGAAACGCCAAACCACCCGAACGCCCAACACTATCCACACTCAATCCCTGATATCCGTCCTACCTAGATATAATTTTCCGCATATCACGACTACCCAATTCAGTTTCATATAAAAATATGATAGCCGGAGCCTCCCATCGGATAAGGTTCCGAAGACCGTCTACTGCATCGGGGTTGCCCAGCCCCCTGCAGTTAAGGTTTAAACAATTCATTGGGCCCGGCGGGGTTGACTCGAGTCAACCACCGCCTCAGATATAGACACATCCTTGTGAGTTACCACCTTTTTCGCCACCCCAACAACACCCTCCTCCTCCTCTCCTCGCATTCTCTTTCTGTTCTCATTGAAATTAATAACATCCCGTAACCGGGTTTCATCTTGCTTCTCCGTCTCCAAAGAACGAGCTCTTCGAACCCAGATTTGCCCCTCATACTTATCCTTAGCACCCTCGGCTTCCCGAGCCCCCACCTCCACTTTTCCGTCCCCCACCCCACCGTCTTGCCTCTCCTGTCTCTCACCAAACTCCCCATCGCATGGTGGTTCCCCCCTTCCTCTTCGAGCTCTTCATCCTCCAAAACACCACGAACCACCACTCCACTACTCCCTTTAATTTTATAATTTTTTGATAGCGCAAAACTTTGAAGCTTTGTAATCATCTCCTCATCATTCCTTCGATATTCCTCCTTGAAATCCGACCTCAAATCACGCTTAACACGACTTCCCTCCGCCATGCCTCTCTTACCTCCCCTCCTTGGTGACGCACGCAACCCATCCCCAAAGTGGAACTCATCCTCCTCATAAGGTCCTTCATCACAGTCCTTCTCCCTGTGCCCCAACACCCCCAAACCCATAGCAAAACATCGGTAATCTTTCGTACTTGACCTCAAAGCTATTAACTTTGCCATTAGGCAGGCGAATCTCCACGGCTGACTTCAAAGGTTTTCGAGCATCAGGTAAAATACGTAAACGTACCGCCCTCTCCATCTTCGGAATAGCACTCACATCACCCGTCACAAACCGCCCAAATTGTGCCCCTAGCCTTCGTAAAAAAATTTCATTCGTACGCCCTTTAATGGGGAAATCATAAATCTGCGCCCAAATTGGAAGAAAATTGAGCGGCATGTCTGTCATCTTTCCCTCAGCATTAGGTTCATTGAAACACCATACAAACTTATCAAAGTGCCAGGGTTGTCCCTCAAGAACCCTAATCTTGTCCTGCAACTCATCAAACCGAAAGACAAAGACCTTGTCTTTTACATCCAGTACATTACCCAATATTTTGTCTTTTGGATTCCATAATCTAAGCATCGTATCAATAGCTTCACGACTATTAATTGTTTTCGATGCCCAAATTTTACCGGCAATAATCAACTTCGTTTGAACCTCTCGCACCTCCTCTCCCCCGGCATCCCAGTCGAAAACCGCCCCCTCTCCCTCCGGTCTCTCCCCCCACAATCTTCTTCCCCCTACTACAACCACCACGTTCCATGCTCCCATGTCGCATCCCCGACCCCACAGACACAGCGCGAACTCCAAGAATCAGCGGAAAACCCCTCTAAACCATAAGCCTAATACACTTATCAACCGCCAATCGTAAACAAGCAATTAAAGAAAGAAAACAACACCTTATTTAGGAGCCTTGAACAAGAAGGAAACAACGTATGAAGTTGCCTTAAGTAAGATGGAAGAGACGAAGATAAACTTTGACAAAACTCTCATAGAAACCCCAGAGAGATTTGGCTTCCCCCTTTCTTCTTCTTTATTAATATTTAATTCTAATTATTTCTACCTCTCTCCAATCACCAAACCACACTCATATCCTTTATTAATATTTAATCTTAATTATTCATACCTCTCTCCAATCTTTAAACCTCATCCATAATATAATACTCCCTCCCTTAAACTTTGTGTCACCCATAAAAGGAAAGAAAATAGAGGATTGGAGGGAGTATAAAATTGATTTTTAAATTAGTTTTTAATTTAAAATATTAAAATAGTTATTTTTCTAATTATTATTTCAAATACAATATTAAAATTTTAATATTTTAATAATAGTCATACTTTATATTTGACTCATCGGGTCTAACGGGTCGGGTCGATTTCGACTCTAAAATAACGGGTCATTTCGGGTCATGGGTGTTTGATCCTAAAAACCGGGCCATGTCAGGTTTACAGGTCGGCTAAGTTTTGATAGGTCTATATCCAACTTGGATGTGTTGTAGGGTGTATTTTTGGCGAATATCTATCATTTGAGCTATACGTTTGGCGTAGATTTGTTAAACGGAGAGCGGAGGTCGGGTCTGAATATGAGTGAGATCACACATGGATATGCTTATACGAGTTAGGGTGTTTTTTTTTTTTGAAATTTGCTACTCTTTGTTGTTTTACATATGGTAGCTTTGTTTGGATTTATTTTGATGCAAAATGTGTTTGTAAATAAAGTACCATATCTTTATTATGAAAGTTATGTACTATTTCATATTTGTTAATCGAACTTATAACTTAAAACTAAAATCACCAAAATAGCTGGATATATTAATCAACTTTTTATACATCTTTATATTAATAATATTTTAAATAACATTCCCGTACGATTTGCACGGGTTTAAAACTAGTTTAACCCGTCTCAAGACCCAACCTGTTTGGGAGGTCTAGTCTCCATGCAATAATTTGAACTACTGTAGGAGTATATCCATGAATTCGTTTTATACTATTCTGGATTGGGCTTTGTCGTCCATCATTCTAAAGAGAAGTTGGGCTGTTTAAGTACCAACAATTCAACAACACAAATTGTTCAACAAACTTTGTGCATGCTTTTTGGTTTTCCAAGATGTCGATACAGCATCACAAATTTTACTAACATTTAATATCCAAAAGATAAAAAGTTGGACAAATTCTCATTTAAGACGGCATTATCCGCCTTAAGTTTAAGACAGGTCAAATATCATAACATTTATATACATACTTATGGAATACCTATGTAGCTAGCGTGGTAGAAGATGGTTACTCTTCTGATTTGCAGTGCTTATAATATGGGTGTTTACAAATTTCCAATTTTAACGGATACTATTTTGCTAATTATTTTCGTCAACCCCGAGTAGGCGACTAACAAGTTGGCTTGATTGCTACCGAGTTGAACTCAAAATAAGATTTAACATTTACCCAAAAAAAAGACAACATACCTTAAACGAGCTAAGTTCAGTTACATGTACACATCCTATTCTGCTGAAATTCTATTAGCAATAAAATCAGACGAACAAACCAAAAATGCTTCTCGTACTTTCTGAACGCAGGAAGAACTAGGCATCCGAAACTGTTTCTGAATTCTGTAGGTTGTATATTGGTTTGATACACCAATTTCTCATCATTATGTACACGTGAAAGTTTTTCCACGCCTATAACAGACAGTAATTGAAAGATTGGCAGGTCACACAGTACAGGAAAAGAAGATGGAGTGGAAATGAAAAGAAGATTAATGTTAGGTGAGTGTTAGATTTGAGTGCAGGAAATTAGGAATCAGCAAACTGAACACAAACACCTTACATAGTCTAGCCCCCCAACCGAACAATTCCATCTCAGGAGTTCGAAGTGAGGTTAACCAACCAGCTGCTAAACAGTCACTCAAACTGTTTTCTGCACAGCTGTTCCTGTCTATGACACCGTTCAGTGAGTACTAAAAAGAGCAGTTACATCTTACTTATATGTCAATCTTAATGGTTCTTACAATCAATTAATTGGGTCGAGAGGGCAGGAACAGAGTCACAATGCTCAAATGTCAAAAGCTTCATTTAAAACATCATCAGCTCCTGAAGTATTTCCATCCAGTTCAGTCAGTCGACCAAAGATATCGTTCAAGGCTAAGTGAGATTAAATCACACAAATTCCAAGTGCATATATACCGATGTACTCTTCTCAGAAGTGACGCTTAAATTGGCTTTCACACATTCTCATGTCCAAATAACTATAAATCAAGCAACTCTAATAGCACACACTAACCCTTTGATGTTTAATGCTCTATAGACAATCATCTCATCCTAGCAGAAGAATTCTACACCAACCAGGGGAAAACTTCCCTTATGGTTAGGTACAAAAATTGACATGTGCCACAATTATGGCGTACAACATCGGTTTTGGGATCAGTCGTCACAGTATAAACATAGTTCACAGAGCCTCAAAATGAGGTATCATTAACCTTCAGACCCTCTATAAAGTGCTTGTGAGTTGTGATGCGGTGTCACAGTTCATATTTAATTCTATGGCCGTAGTAACAGCCCAGCCCAGCCCAGCCCAGCCCAGCCCACCCCAGCCCACCCCAGCTCTGCTCTAAAAAGTCAGAAAGAACAGGGCCTAAGTCTGCTTCTGTGACCATCTCCACCACTGGGGAATCATCACCTCCGTGACCCTGCCATCAGTTCCAAAAACATTATATTACGAAAAAATTTATGTTGGAAGAATTTTAATTTGCCTTGTGGGAGTAAAATGGAGGATTCATTTCCCTGTGAAACAATTTTTTGCCGACAACACAAATGGGTTTTCACTTACTTTCCCTCAAAATCCCTTTCATCCAAATGAAGGGTTTGTGTCTTCCCCACCTCCATTGGTGTCACCACAACCGCCAATCCCAATATCACCACCATCAATCGCTACTTGCATCTCCAAAAGTTTTAACACTTTTGCAACTATTGCAATATGTGAGACGATAAAAATCATAATAGCTAGCAGCATTGAGCAATTTGGACTCGTTGACACAGCCTAAAGCATTGGCCAAGGTTGGTGCGGAAACCCACTGCAAATACGGCATCTACATTGTGAGATTGGGAGTTGCCATAAAGGGTCTTCTAATTGCTTACAGCTTTTATCATCAGAGAAGGTGCATATATAACATATAGAAACTTCATCTAAACTTCTGAAGGCCATTCTATTACCAATCGCATAAGAAAACCCGCCTTCATAAATTAAAGAAGCCTGCAGGTCTATGCATACACCCTCATGTCCCTGAATAGAAGGCCTACATTTCATGGACATTAAGCTCCATTACTACAGCTTCGACCATTGAGCAAATTTCATCTCACCAGTCACTCTATGATACCTCAACATTGTAGCTTAAACTGTACACTTTAAAGTTCAGACTTCCCATCTCGATTCTTAAATTATACATTATTTAAATATATGTAACATAGGATATCAATTAAAGGGCACGAAGGGGGTGCTGCCCATGTACAAAAAGACACCAAAAGAAATGACACGTTGACACCAATAGACATAAAAAAAGATGTTTAAGCTCCTAACCTCTCACACTAGGCTCTGAGAGATCTTATCTACAGAGATAAGTAAATTCAAATTCCGGTCGAAAGTGAAGCACTTCACCTTAACTGTGCAACAACTTGAGAAGGCAGAACTTGAACTCTTGATACAAACACAGCAACATACTCAAAACAACTGGCACAGGACATTTTTTTCTTCACTCTTTGAAAGATGAATAAAGCATTTCTCAACTAGCTTAATAAACAAACACTAGTGGAGCATTTCCCGGTGAAAGAGAAATACCGAAAAAACATGTCTGAAAATTCTCAGTGTTGTACCAGTGGAACATACCTGGATGACAAAGCAGATGTCGGTAGAGATCCATATCCAATTGAGCAAATAATTATCCTTGCTCATGAGCGGCACCAATCTGGAGCTACTGATGGAAAAAACCATGGTTCGAGAACAGTAATGTTCCACTATTAGTTGAAGTATACTTAATGGGAGAAGTTATTGTCCGAAGAGAAGGTCTGGCAGACACAATGCCAGCCAGACTTTCACGGCTCACATTGGAACATCTCCACAGATTAAGTTCCTGCAAGTTTGGGCAGCTTTCAACTAGCTCTTTCATGCCATTTGACGTTAGAGCCCTACAACCTGTTAAGTTAAAATATAGCAGCTTAGGACATGCTTTAGCAATGGCTGATACGCATCCGTCACCAAATTTCCCTTCCTCTAGTTGTAACACCTCCAAATCAAGACTTGTATTTTCAATACCCGTTCCTAATAACACTGATTTCTTCCATCCAGCTACTACCAAATGTTTAAGTTCGCAACAGCAGTTCACTAATTCCCTTATCCCTTGGCTAGTGAGATTCCGACAATCACTTACATCAAGATGTACTAATACCGGGCACATGAGCCCAATTTTTCCAAGCATATCATCCGTTAAAACGATTATTTGAATCAAGTTCCCCCCTTGCCCAATGGTTCACATAGTTGAACTCCCTCTCCAAGAAGTGTACACTCCATTTTTATCTCTTCAAGCGAAGGACAATTCTTCACAAGCATTTGAAACGTAAAACTAGTCAATTCATAACAATAGCTTATATCAATCTCAACCAAATTGCCCAAGTAACAAATCAACCCTTTCATCGCCTCATCCGTCAAAATCACATGCCCTTCAAGGCACACAAAAACGTTGAAAGCCCACTCAACGAAACTTTATAACAGTAAGAAGACGTAAACTTAGTCAAAGGCAAATTAGCTTTGGCAATGGAACACAACAATGCATCATCTACATTCATAGTATAAAATTCAATATTCGACAAATTCCTACAAAACCCAACAGAAGTCTCGATACTAAACAAAGAATTCGACATCTCCACCCTCGAATGAATCAACGTATTCATAGAAACCCTCCTCACCTTGAGGCTACGACGCATAACATAACCAATCCCATATTGAGTCACAACACTACACCCTAAAACCTCAACCTCCTGAAGGTCCAAACAACAATCAGACAACGCAATCAACGACTTATCCGTAACCTTCCAGACAAATTAATCCTCTTCAAAAAATGTAAATGATTGGCAATACCTAAAATACCCTTATCAGAGAAATCATTAAAACTAATATCAATTTGCTCAACTAATGGGAAAGCAACACAAACATCAACAAGGACATCATCAGATAATTCATTGATATTACAGAGAGTGAGGTGTTTAACCGCATTTTGGTTGGAACCCAAGTGGGCGAATGAGCGCATGAGGGAGAAGGCGGAGGAGACTGTGGTGGAGTTGGTGTCGACGGCGGAGAAGGTGTGGAGAGAGGTAGAAAAGCGGCGGAGGACGGAGGGGATATGGGGGAGGTGAGGTGGGGAGAGAGTGAGGGTGAAAGGGAGGGTATTTGTGAGGGTTAGGAGGTGTTTGCAGGTTAAGGAGAGAGGGTGGGTGTGGTGGTGGTCGTAAGAAATATGAGCCCTAATACAATAATTTATGTGGACAATTTATTTATTCGGTATTAATTGTATTTATGTGTTATTTAATAAGTTAAGTTCAAATATAAAGTGATCAACTACGGTGTATTAAATATGAGCCTATATACATCTTAAAAAGTATGGATCAGTCTATTATCTAAGTGTAGATACGTATTAGGTTTCTAATGCATGATGAGCGCATTAGACTAAGGAGACTATATATT
>JAOWBH010170082.1:0-10678 GCA_028566215.1 Silene coronaria
TAACTACACTGTGGAATGAATTTTTAATTTCTGAAACTGAAACGAGACAGCAATTCTGGATGCCAAGTCTGATTCACACAAAGCCGGCAGAAACAACCCTTTTTAAGAAGACATATCTAACTTCTACAAGCTCTCAACTAGGTACCATACTTCCAACTATCCAGAATTCTCTCAGTCCAAAATATTTAGCCACTTCTTTCTTTATTTACTTTTGTTGAACTTGATTTATAACCATTTTTTTCTGAACTATATTGTTCACTTGAGTGTTACATAGGTGACTTGTTTGACCTTCTTAAAGGTCTGATTCTTTTATGAGTTTGTCTAAGCTACAATGAAATCAAGGAAATAAAAGTTCACGAATCAAGGAAATTAATGAACAAAGCTCTGATGTGTGTATCCACTATCTCAAGGCTCAAGGAAAATTTGGGTATCAATAAGAAAAGTCTGTCTAGACATCAACCTCCGAAATAAACAAAGGAATTAAGTCCATTTAAGGAAACATTAGAATGGAACCCAATCAAACAGAACAAAAGAGAAATGTTGAAAAACTAACAGGGATCTGGCCAATATAGAAAGGAGCAAATTTGTGTTTCCTCCAAAACCGAAGTAGATCCAGCGTAAGCCCAAACGATACACCCATGTAATGCAGCTTCTCAGGCCGCCTTTCTCGAAGGTGTAAAAGCAAAGGCGGAAGGTTTGCTTTGGGCTTAATACTTTCTTCTAGCAGTGATACCTACATAACGTTCAAGAAGAGCACTACAGTTAGACACCACTCTGCCAACTATACTCTCAGAATATCACATGAACGGGAATATCTAAATTTGTTTAAATTGGATACTTACCACATATTCAGAATATCAAAGGTACATTTTGTTTTTATCATTTATATTTTGAGACGGTTCCAACTAAAGGGCAAATTAATGGATGAGAATTGACAATTTGCGACTAACCAATCATCAATGCACAGCCCAAAACAAATAATAGTAAAGTAAGTAAACTGAAACATAAACTTCACCTTTTTCAACAAAAATAAATAATCGACACAAGGAAGATTAATGAGTGAAAATAGCATTTTTAGATCATGAATGGAGCACGTGATGGGTGGGTTCGGTCTATTATACTATGTACACTGTTTTGGCCAGTAACTCGAGTATGGTGGTTCAGTGACGGATCCATGCCTTAGGGTATGGGGTCCTCGGACACCGGAATTTTTTTTTTTCGTATGTTCTCGGCCTTAATTTTATGTTAGAAATATCATTTTCATTGAATAATATATGTAAAATGTTGCAAAGGACACCGGAAACATATTTTCCTGGATCCGCCACTGTGGTGGTTCTAGGCTTCTAACTATGAATTTGGTTCAACTTCATATTAACTGGTTATGTGCCCCAGTAACAACCACAAGGTGGTTCTTGACCACAAAAATAAATCATTGGTTCTTTGAAAATGGGTAGCTAATTATTCCCCAATCCCCACAGTATTTCCTCACATTACCAAAACACTGCAATAAATACTGATAAATAAAGAGCCACTAAGAAGCCGTTTAAAACAAAAACCCAAAAGTCAAAACAAAATAAAGGTTGGCCACCTCAGCACCATGTTAACAACCACAACAGTCGTATAGAACTTAAACAGAATTCATTTCCAAACTAACCTTTTCTCCAGCTCCCAAAGTTGGCTGTTCAACATTGTCCTCCTCATCTGATTCAACGATAGAAGTTAACTGTCCTTCATAGTACCTGAAGGCTGAAAGTCAGTATATCTATGACATGAGAACAAATGTCTAAACTGGGTCGACACTCGACACAGACAGAAGATTATGAAGACTAGAAAAAATTCTGCATTATATATAATAAGGCTGAATACAGCGTAGTTTCTTCAAAGGCAGAAACTCTGGCATCACAAACGCTCTAAACAGCATGCTATCGATAAAGCAGTATACTCTACAATGTACATCCCACAGCAACTGCATTACACGAGCTAATTTCACACGAAATGTTTCACAAAAGCGCCAACCCCACTCCAGACCTAGTAAAGTAAGACGAACATCAAAGCTACCTCATTCCGTCAGAAATATACAGTTAATTTACATGAATGGAGGACGTGAGGATTTCTGTCTTTCTGACATGGAAGACAACTTTTTTCAGTGATTCCCAACCCCACTCCACTACTCCAGACATAGTAGAGTAAGACGCATCAAAGCTACCCCATTCCGTCAGAAATATACAGTTGATTTACATGTGAATGGAGGACGCGAGATTTCTGACATGGACGACACAACTTTTTTCAGTGATTCCTGACATTATCATACCCTCCACGAAACCACATTCTTTTTCCGTTATGATTAGAGAGCATTGACAGATCTAAGAATTCAGAACAGATGTTTGAGAAAAAAGCACAGAAGCAACATAATCAAAACTAAACAATTACTCCCTCCATTCAACTCCAAACACAACATTTCTTTTTTGACACTATTCATACATGAGAGAATCTTTACGATTCCTTGCGATCTATAAGAAAAATATGGTCATGTGGGATCTTATTTGATTCACCTTTAAGAGTACAATAAGAGTACGGAATTTTTATATTTTTTCATAAGGTAAAACTAAAGATATTTACGTTACAAATTGTGCATTGGCAAACGGGTAAAGGAGAAATGTTGTGTTTGGAGTTGAATAGAAGGAGTATAATTTAAATTATCACACAAATCTGAGAAAACATTAAGGGTTTGTTTAGATAGCAAAATAGGAGGCAAAGAGAGGGGAGGAGAAAGAAGGAGGAGGAGGGGGGTAAGGGAAGGGATAATGGAGTATGTGTGTTTGGATACAATTTCCTTCCAAATCTTTCCTATGGTGGAGGAATTCCTTCTTTTACTCACCTCCCCTTCCTTTCACTCCAAATCCCCAAACTAAACAAGCCCTAAGAGAAATTCTAATTAATTTATTTCTTCAGGAAAAAAAATGCTGTGGAAACATCGCGATTAAATTAATTTTCCATTTAACTAGAAAGGATTTTTCATCTTCAATCAAAATAGAAATTGCCTACATCTCAATACCAGCAGCTACAAGTACTTTGGCTATTATCCCTGGAAAAATTCGATTATACGGAGTAGTTAAAAACACGGGCAGAAATCTATTATCTGAAAAAAAGACTGGAATGTATGAAGCGACACCACTTTTAGGAGTCAATCACGGTTACCCAAAATATATCTCATCCATCATGCCTGACTTGGCGCCTAGTACATGATTTGTTTCGAGATTCAGTCAAATAAGGGTTTTTATTTATCAATTTCTTTGGGCAGTTATGTGACCCCATGGGTAATGTTGTTTTGTAATAGTAATAAGGGTTCTTTTTACAAAAGGGGTTTTTTTGTCAGGGAGTTCTTAACATTTAGCCTCATTTGCACCAAGGTACCTAACTTTTTTCTTTTGCCCAAAGGTACCTAAAATTTATATTTTTTTGTTAACAAATACCAATTGATGAATTCCGTCACAAAAAGTCAAGATTCCGTCAAAATTAACGGAAAACATAAATAAAAATTGTTTTAAACGTATAATTACAATTAAAAATCTTATAATAGCATTGTTTATCACTAATTTAACTTACTCCTCATCTTCTCTTCTTCCAAATCTCCCTCCTACAACCCAACCCATAACCACCATTCCAAAATCACCTATTTTTCGTCCAACATCATCTCTCTCTCAATTACCACCTCGAAACATAGTCTACTTCTTCCTCTTTCAAGAATTATTACAAGGTAGAGGGATGAATATGGTGGTGGTGGAGGAGGAATAGAGAGTTACTGTAGAGGTGAGAAGGAAGAGGGGTGTTTAATTAGGATTGGTTGGGGAAGACGAAGAAGGGGTTAATTTAATGAAAAAAAACAATTTAAGTAACGGATTAAAGAGAAAAATACGGTCTTAATTATGTTTTCCGTTAGTTTAGATGGAAATATGACTTTTTTTTTAACGGCAATTAGCATTAAGTACCTCTCGACAAGTCAACATAAAATTTTAGGTACTTTTGGGCAAAAAAAAAGTTAGGTACCTTGGTGCAAACGAGGCTAAATGCTAGGTACTCCCTGACAAAAAACCCTTTCAAAAACTACCTAGCATTTAACTCATCTCCAAAAACACTCCCCAACATTTTTTATTTTTTTTGCTTTTTACTACCTTAGTTTATTAAAAAAAAAAATTGTCATAACACTACCAGTTGCTGATACGACCAATTTGGTCAACATTCTGGCGTTGACTAGCCAGAATAATTATTTTCGGCCAAGTTTTGCAGAAGACTACCAAATCTTAATTTTTTTATACAAATTCATTTTTAATTTACCTCATCTCCTAACAATTGATAATGTAAATTTATTTGGGATTAAAAAAATGAAATAGACTTTTAATAAGAACTTTTAGAGGATAAAAAATTGAATAATGTCATATTAACTTTTTTACGAGTAAGTGAAAGGATAAGTAAATTTGGAGGAAAATGAAGTTAGGGAGAAATAAGTAGGTAGTTTTGGGGCAAATGGAAGAAAGTAAGGTACTTGAAGAAAAAATACAAAAGTTTGGCAGTTCTTTACAAAGTAAAAGTAAGTCAATGTCGGAATATTGACCCGAATAGTGTCTTAGGTAGTTTCCGGAAAAAACATAAAAATGTTAGGTAGTATAAAGCCAAAAAAAAAAAAAAAACTGTTAGATAGTGTTTTTGGAAATGAGGTAAATGTCGGTAGTTTTTAACAAAAAAAAAAACCCTAGTAATAATATAATTTCTATGATAAATAATATGAGTAGTAATATTATTATAATTATAATTCTGAAACAACTTCTTTGTGCTACTAACAGAAGTATAAGGCTCATACATCTAACCTCCCTTACCCCCGCCATTTACAAGAGTCATTGAGGCATGGGGTAATATTAATTTATTGTTGTCGATACCGAAAATGGAGTGAAAATGCATATTTGACTGGTATTCAGGACCAACCCTGGCCCTGGCCAGCCTGTATTGAACATGACATAAACCCAGCTAATTTGACATGACAAGAGTCACATGACCTGCCCTACCCATTAAAAGATGTAGCACTAGCTAAACTTGAAAAATAGGAGAGAATATTGTTTCAATTTTTAAGGGGTTTTACCTTGTTAGGAGCTTCACTGCAGCTGACCCATATCCAAGCTACAGAAAGCAAAAAAAAATTAGAGAGGCCAACAGTGATAAATAGTAATTGTCCATATCAAGTCAATCAATTATAACAGAAGGTATAATTACCCTCATGGCACTGGGATGAGTGGCTATTCGCACGATGCGAGCACCAGAAAGAGTAGGGAAGTTTGTGTCTAGAAATTGCTGACAAAATTTCCAGGGTATTTGGTCCCCATGAGGAGATCGACCATCTCTAAGGCTTGTTTTAGCTGAATCACTAGATATTTCTCCTTCAAGACAAACCTACAATAACAATTTCAAATCTTCATTGAATATAATAATAGGAAGCATGCAAAAATAAGATGGAATAAAGTTCTGTCGGAGAAAGAAGACAAATAATGTCATTAACCGGAAATTTTCTAGTGTCCTCTAGCCTCCAACTACAAGTTTACTTGAATCACTCAACCATAACAGAAAGCAACAAGCATTTAAGTTCAGGTAAGAACTAGAGTAATACATGTGTTTAATTATGAGCGCTTGTATTTTGAAGGCTAAGGGGTCGGAAGAGATATCATTAATAGCAACGAACATGTACGCACGAATGACATGATATACCTGGTAGGAACAGCACTTAGGCATGAGACATTGATGAAACACACATTTTAACGAGGAGAGGTTTATGAAGGATAGTCAAAGCTTTATAAACAAAACATGCACCTACATATAATGAAGGGGTTTTGTTCAGGATACGTTTGAAATATGCTCACTATGAAATACCCCATGGTAAAATGGTTATAGAAGCAATAGTATTGATAAATCTTATTCTACTTCATTACCACACGCCTAAAAGGACCATCAAATTGCTGCTTAAGTTGATCGAATTAAATCCATAATGTAACTCTTATCACTACCAATATGAAAGATGCTGTAAGACACAGGAGAGAAGAGTTTAAACCAACCTGAACAACACACAAAATATCAGGAAGGTGGTTCTTCGATTCATCAACGGGACCTACGCAAACGATATAGTGATCATCTATAAGCTACTGTGAGAAACACAAGAATTCATACAAAATAAAGAGCACTAGACACATAAAACCACAAATATACCAAGCAGCACAAATAAGTGATGAGCTGGAGCATCAGCCATTAATTGCAGGTCATTTGGAGAATTCTTGTAGTGTGATGCAACAAATAGAGCCATCATCCTCTGCAGGTTCAATACATATTAAGTTGCTAGAGATCAGTGAGATTTTCTTAACACATTAGAGATAATATAACTAAGATAACATTTACCTGCAAAAATAGCTCGCTATCTTTGTGATATGAGAAGAGGGTGTCACGGTTAACATAATAGAGATCACAGTCACCGGGAGGGGGTAGCCTGATTTCAGAAAAGAAAGAAAGGACATCAGCTATATAACTAATTTCGGAGGAAAAGATTTGGCCAGTAGGATGAAACGAAGACCATATCATCCTATTTTCCACTAACCTGCTAATATTAGGAATGTAATTTGCAACATCCAAACACAATAATCCGTTAAGCCATGATTCAATAGGGTCACCTGAGCCGTATCTAATAGACTCATTCAATTCAATCTTCTTAAAAAGCCGGCCTGTAGAGAAGGAAAGAGAAACTTGATCATTTTGAAACCCAGAGAAAGAGGAGTCAATATTATTCTTCTCAAAATATGAACCAAACCAATGTCATATGTAGTACATTACTAGTGTCATAACTTCACTAATCCTTTACTCATCTAGTAACTAATTAGTGTTCCCATGCAGCCCTTCTAGACTCGGAATGATAAAGATTTCACTGAAGTCTCCTCTCATCTAGCAAACAGTTAGCAATAGCAAGATGAACCAGTCTCACAAACAAATTCATGATTGTCATGTCCAGTGAAACACTCTCTTGAGGTGTGTCGAGGGACTAGGTTTGGTTATACTTGTTCTAAACTTTCTTCTCTGTCACAAACGATATGTTTTAATGTTCATACCAGGTCTAAAAAATAACATGGATTGAATAATTAAACCCAAAAAACAAGAAAGGTGGTATCTACACCTCCATAACATGCCATCCATTCAGACGACGAGTATTAAGACCCAAACCCATCCCCAAAAGATAGTGTCAAATGAATGTTTCCATGGAGCCCCTCTAGAATTAGAAAGGTAAAAGATTTCATGAAGTCTCCTCACAGTTTTAACTGGTATGACGTATTCCAGTATGAGATAACCCATTCTAAATAAGGTTTAATCAAAGTGGTCTTCAACAAAATGAAACTACTTTTTAATGTTTACCAGATAGTCCAACCAACAATACATAAGCACATACCAGACAGAGAACTATCAAGATTCTTAGATAATTGACTCTGCTCCTCCAACTGCTGCAGAAGCTTCAAAGATAGGGATCGTCCAGTACCTTCATAACTGCACAAATGAAGGACGATAGAAGAGTGATTCAAAACATTGGTATTAGGCTGTTATGATTTAGTATAAGAATTCAAACTCAAACTTATAACCCTAGCCTAATAACTATGATAGATGATGAGGAGTAAGGGCAAGGTCAATGAAATAATTAAATAAGCAAGGAATCTTGAATCGTAAACCAGGAAACATTGAAGAGTTTCATGAAATAATAGATACAACACACGACATATAGCAAAAGAGGGGAAAAGAAAAAAGCAACAAAGATTCACACAAAAATAATATCAATCTTATCCTTAAATCTCCATACAAAATGAGCCGTACCCATTCACAGTAGAAGAAATGAAGACGAGATATGGCCCTAGAAGAGATTTGACAATAGGTAGAGGAATAGCTGCTGCCTCATCAATCACCAAAAGCTCTACTTGAGTCAACTTCTCATGTTCATTTGGTTGTATATACTGTGAACAAAAAAAGGATTTCAGAGATAAGCAACAAATAGTTCTTCTCACAGGCAAACCATGAATTAAATTGCTAAACGAATCACTGGATCACATACGCATGTCGGATAAAAGTTGCGCCTCTTGATGTTACTATTGACACACAAAAAACTCAAGACAAATGTGCACTATTGTATGGGTTAATTTATAGGAATAATCCATACTATTACGGGATTACCCATCTTCTCAAAATAAACCGAACTATATTTTAACCTAAAATAAACCCAACTTCGGATACTCCCTTCTCAAAATACATTAGCTTAATTTTGACCTGCTACGTCAGGTTAAGGATGACCTGCTACATCAAATATTCTCTTTCCCCCTATACTGCCCCCCAATACTTCCTCGCCCATTTCCACATCACACTCCACCGAACATCACCACCACAACCTACCACCGCCTCCTCGCCACCGCCTTTTTCACCGCTTGGTTCATTATCAGCCATGGAACTTGCGAAAGAATACTCTGGTCATCATTACAGGAGAAAAGCTTGTCAAGATCAATATAATCATGGCCCAAATGAAGGTACATACGGCAGTATTGACTCAGCCGAAGCATTGAGATGTTTATTTTACAGCGGACGAGGGAAAGCCTAGCACATTAATGGCTAAAGCTGATGAAGGAGCAGATATAACGACGGGTGTCCCAAGTCGGAGAATGGTATAGCAAGGCAGGGCAATTCAGAAACAAACTCATCGAAATCGGCCTTAGTACCATCTCAAACTTGCCCCGGGGTAAGGTATTGTAAACATCCATGATGGAGCGGAAGAAATGAGATCCAGTAAATAGAGAGGAGACACAGCAAAGGTATTTTCGAAATTTCGGAGGACGACATCGAAACCAACAAGCTCACCAGTAGAACAGCGGACCAATGAAGTGGTGTTACCATTATTTGAGCTTTTAACATGTATTTATGCTTATTCTCTAATGGTACAGATAAAAATCAATTCAAATTGATTGGTCAACAATAAATCTCCCGGAAGAAACCATGAGGTACTTGGAAATGGTTCGCAAAAGAAATTTCGACCCATAAACATCGAAACCCACCCTTCACCCAGGGAGCCCTACTGACCCATAATTTCGACGCCCTGGACGCTCCTCCACCATCATTTGAGGTGATTTTCCAAAACACCAGATCCCCATTTCAATTGGCGGTAACGTTAATTTGGGTTAGGATGGTTGTGAGGTTGTGTTGTTATGGTGTCTGTGAGGGTGGATGAAGGAGGTCCATGACTTGGAGTAGCGGTTGTGGTGGTGGTGATTGTGGGTGGACGATAGCAGGTGTGTTGGTGGTGATATGGTGAGGGAGGAGGGTTGAGTGAGCGGGATTGGAAAGGTATGTGAGTAATTAAGAAGGGAAGGGGTTTCTTATCACAAAAACAAAGCAAGAATGGGTTTCTTTTCACAACTAATTAAAAATTTGCTTAAAATTATTAATTTCACGACTTAACTGATACAGCATCACATAAAATGGCTTCGTGAACAGGCCCAGGCAGCAGATCGAGAACAGAGGGCCTACTTTCAGTTATGAAAACAACCATGAAAAGATTTATATGATATCCAACCAACAAACCTGGATGGTTTGCCTATGTTGCTTGTAGATATTGATTCGAACTGTTGCTTTCTTGAATTCCGAATCAGAGCTTTTGATAACGTCATAGTCGATGTGCTCCTACAAATGAAAAAAATATGTTAAAACAATTTCAATTAGCTACATCGTGTTCTAGACAAATTCAAACTTATAAAGAAATTCAACCTTATACTCCAATGAATCAAATCCTTTGCGAATAAAATCAAACAATGTCTTCAGATTGTCAGGACTCGGTGCAGTTACAAAGATATTAGAATACCTGCAATGATCAACTTCCAGGATCAAAGTATGCACAAATTAATAACAACGCAAAGAACACTTTTCAGCACTCTTGAATTTTTCCCTTTACTTATATATAGATAGGAAAGCGAGAAGAGAAGAGGAAGAGGTAATACCCAGCAGCAACTGCTCCAGCAACAGCCAAACCAAGAGCTGCAGATTTACCACGGCCACGAGCAGCAAGTAGAGCAACTGTGCTGCGAAGTGTTTTATCCAAGATGGCATCAAGAAATGAAATGACTGCTTTTCCCTGAGGTAAAGAAAGGCAGAAATGAGAAGTCTAGAACAGCTAATAGTGATATTGAATAAATAGGCACTTAGTGACATCAGCCCAGAAATAGAGATATTTAAAATTCACAAATACCCCTTACTACTAAGAAAATAAAACTCTTACTAGTTTTCCTGCCTAAGTTGAATAACTCTCAAATGGGCCTATTTATTTGGATACTATCACTGAGAATAATTCTCAAATAGGCCTATTGAAAAGATATACTGCATCTTAAATTAGATAAATGAAATAGGTTGAGACTTGAGTAAGCGAGTTGTATATTATTGACTTTATGTCTTCTTAAATTATGACCAACCATTCTCTGTTTTTGTTAGATACTACTTAAAACCGTCTTAACTTAAAATATCTCACGACCACATTCTATTTCCAGTTCCACTTTTATTTTGATAGGGAGTGAGAGTGTTTTTAAGTTAAGGCGGTCTTAAATAAGAAATGGTAATTTGTTGTACATACTCC
>JAOWBH010170093.1:0-10677 GCA_028566215.1 Silene coronaria
ACATGGGGTGAAGACATGTGTGAGCTAGCGAGTGTCGGATTTGACATTTACACATTTGCGCTAGTTTAGATGCATTCTTTTTGTACTTATTTTGTGGGATGTTCTTCCCCATTTGATACACCGTCCTACGTTGTATCATTCGTACTTGTTATTATTGGTTTGTTTGGATTATGATACCATCGTAGCTTACATTTACCTTTATGTATATAAAGTTTTTAATTTCCGTCATATTTCCGCTATGATTTGGTTGTTTATTTAATGTAAATTGCGAGGGTGTCACAGTATGTGCGTATTACATTTTCTATTCTTTTAACTTATGTGATGATCCATTTGATATGGTGAGCAGTAAGTATTTTTAGGTGATCATATGCTAGCTTGGAGTACTGATGGAGATGAATGGGTGTCGTGTTACCAAGTTCCATTTAGTAGAGTCGGCTGTCAAACACTATTAATTCATTTACGTTTTTCGTTGTTGGATTATTTGGATTTGGGTGTTTGGATTGTAACCGCATTTTATATTTCGTTTAATAAAGTTATTAAGTTATTTATTGATTGTTTATTTGATATTTACTACCTCCGACAACGGAGATGGTAATGCCCATATTAACTTGGAAAGGTCTTGCTAGAAGCACCTAGATAAATAGTGGTGTTATAAAGTTGTATCAATGGAACGATTTTAGAACCTGAAATAAATGAACCAAATGAATGTAGGGTGTCTAATTTAATGAACTCGGGTAGAGACTATTAAGAGATCACTTTCGGTTCGGTAGGGGAGACGTCTTTTATCGTTCCATGGTGCTTTTAGTCTTGAACCGATCACCGCGTTGTTAGAACCTATAGTGGGTTGATAGTGTGCATGTTAAGTGAATTGTCATTTTTATTACAAGATGAGTTTGTATATTAGCATGGCATGTTATTATGAGTATAATGATGAGTGTGAGTTTGAATTACGATGGCATAACATATGAGATGTGATGAGGAGAAGTTGGGGTGGAAGATGATGAGGTGTATTGAAGTGAGTTATGACATGATATGGTATTATTGTGATTTTTGATTTATGATACGAAATAGGAACATGTGAATAGGAGTACCGGTATAATATGTGTAATGCTTAGTGCGTAGTCGACAAACTTGAATAGGCTTGGGTGGACGAATATGGGACTCAACCGCATGATGAGTCACTCAACCGAGTGGATCATGTTTTCACCGAATGAGAACCTTCGGATCGCTGGAGTGTCAATGAAGTCTGGGCACTCGACCCTGTGACCCTGTTACTCGACCGAGTGGCTTGGCCTAGAGGGGGCGTTTATGCTGAATAATTGATGTGATAGTGTGATGTGTTCTTATATATTTCGATTGTTTTTTAATTGAATCTTGAGATGCTAAGAAAGCTACCACTTCATCCATGCATGACCGCTAACATGACTGATGAGGAGATTGAGAGGTTCATTGAGCAGAATGCTCCTAACTGAGGCATTGGAGAATATCAGGAAGGAGGCACCGGTGAATGTCACTGCCATTAGTAACTCTCTAGCTCTCCATCGTCTCATTAAGTATGAAGGGACCAGAGCACCAAATATGCTAGACGATTGGATCTGGGATATGGAAAATGTTTTCGAAGTGGTTAATTGTCCGGATGCTTTAAAGGTGGATCAAGCAGGCTTTTATCTTAAGGACAACGTTGGGCTATGGTGGTACAAGGAGCGGGGGCATATGTGAGAGTTTGTTTAATAAGGATGTTGGTGAGACTGTGATTCTGTGGGCATCATTCAAAGGGGTGCTAAGAGGTGAATTTATTCCCGAACACATCTGTAGAAAACTAAGGGCAGAGTTCAGTAACTTCAATATGAGCGACGACATGTTGGTGTAGGAGTATTATGCCAAATTTAATGAGATATTGACTTACGTGAATGTTCGGCTCGAGAAAAGGTTGACTTTGACTATTCTGGGAAAGCTATTGTAATACCCATCGTGCTAGGTCACCCGTTGACCGGCCTTGGTAGGAGTACAGACCTCATGGGGTCATTTTGAGATGCTACTCGTGCTTGTGATCGTTGGAATTCGACCGAGTTGTGCTAACTCGGCCGAGTGTGTATTAACTCGGCCGAGTGGCCTCGACTCGGCCGAGTGAGTGTTTTACTCGGCCAAGCTATGTGACTCCAGAATGATACTTTAAGACCCAGGGACGCGACATAAATCATTTCCGTCATTTCTTTCTTTCTTTCTTTCCTCTCGAAAACCCTAGCAAACCTCACCCTTAATCATTTCTACCCTTTCTCATGGAGCCTTGACTTCGGAATGGGGAATATGGGATTAGCACGTGGGTCGCCGATGTTTGCATGTGTGGATTGTTCGATTCGATTATTGATGTCAGTGTCTCGTGAGGTAGGTTATCCTACTCAGTAATTCAGTATTATTAATATTGTGATTGATTCATTATACTACTGTTGATGTTGTTATGTTGATGATGAGATCGTTATTTGAATGTTGATGCATTGTGACGGAAGTGTGGTGGTGGAGTTGTGATGTCGTGGTTGTTTGTGGGGCCGTTGGGAGACGGTCTCACCCCCATCTTTTCGCCCCTCGTGACTCCCATCACGGAGGGGGTTATGCACATTAATGGAGTGGGTTCGCTTGTGCGTCGAGCGGGGCTTAGGTGGGAATGGCTGCGGTCCCCCACTGGCAGCGGGTTACCTGATGTGTCAGGGCCCGGTTGGTGATGATGGTGTGGTTGTTGGCGGTGGTGTTCACTGTGGTAACTGTTCTTGCTATGCTTCTTGATTACGTGGGTGTTGACTGCTTACTGACGTGTGTGGTGTTGTTTGTATTTCCTTTCTTCTTATGTGTTCTGCTGTGATCCATTTGATATTGCCGACAAATGGTGTGCAGTCAGACTAACAGGTGATAGTGATGCTGGCATGGTCTGGGATCGGTTGGAGAGTGCTCGAATGCGAGACGGATCGTGAAGTCTCACCTAGCATAATTGAGATAACTTATTTGATGAGTTGTATTTACATTCTGTTTCCGCTGTAATAACTTGTAATTATTTATATAATGTTCCATTATGGTCTCGATGATGCATACTTCCTCGGGAAACCGAGATGGTAATGCCACATCTTGCCAAGGAAGATCTTGCTGAAGACTCCTCGGTAGGGTAGGGTGTTATAATATTGGCAAAAATGTCTAAGCTTTTGGCAATTGACTTCTTAACCAAAAATTAAAACATTTAGTGCAGCAAAGATAATCTGGATAGAATTCACAAACTTTTGGCAATAAATCTTCCAAGAATTGGTGGATGATGTATTATGTTGCTTCATTGAGAATTATGCTATCATATGTAATTCTACATACTACATAGTATAAAAGAAGTACCTGTCAAAAAACAAAAAGGCACTCAAACTATAATAATAAATTTTAAATTTTAAAAAATAATTTAATTCTCCAGAATGATCTACAATTAAAATATGAACACAAAATATATTATAGCTACATAAAGTTATTATAAAGTCAAATATAATAAAAATTAAATTGAAATGATTAATTCAATTACGATCTTATGTGAAACAAAATAATCTTGAATTGAGTGTGGAAGCTTAAATATAATAAACCTACAAAATAAAATCTTAAAAGTATTTTAAGGTAGAGAAATCGAAACATGACAATGTGTAAGTAGTATAAATGAGGAGGGGAAAGCCAAAAAATCATCATTTAAAAAAGGAATTAGATGTTAAATTACTAGAGTGAATTAATTATTAATTATTAATAGCTATAAAGATGAGAGGAAACTAAAAAGTTTATTAACACTTACATTCTTTTATACAACTTAGTTTTTATTTTTATGTTCATTAATTATATGCATGTGACACATGACAATTCAATATGGTTTTTGGTAGGAGACAAGGCTTAGTGAAATGCTTAGTTTTATCTTTTTATAATATTGTATAGATTTGTCATGTAACATTAAAATTGTCATTTTAGGTACTTTTTAATTAGATTGTATATATTTTATTTATAGATTAATGAATTAAATCAATGCCAATTAATTATAAATTGATAATACATGTCACATTAAAATTTGTCATGCCACATTAAAATTTGTCATGGCACATTAAAATTTGTCAAATATAATAAAATTTAAGGGGATTTTTAAAACAAATAATTGTGCAAACGACAATGGATAATTACCCGTCTTGAGAAACTTGACAGAGTTGTACAGACAACTCATTTTATATGTGTGTGCGTGCGAAAGAAATTTTTATGTTTTAAGGTATAAAAGACGTATGCACGTTATCACAGGTGAATCATAGAAACTAAAGTAATTGAAAGATGTAGCATGCTGCATGCATACCAATAGTTGAACATTATCTAAGAGCAAAATAAGTTGTTGAACATGATTAGATCAAAATTTATGCGTGAATATTGTAATTTAGATTGAAGTCTATGATTGAATCATGTAAATTTTAATATATTCTAAAATAAAGAACTAAGAATTATCGAGCAACATTATATAGACGAAATATCATAATAAAACTGTTATCTTAAGTGTTTAAAGATGTGTTTATCGTAAATATCAAATCTAAACCCAGTGTGGAAAAAATATGATGCCCTACAAGGTTAAGAACTCAATACTTTAATATAGTCATCTCTAAATTATTTTCAATCCCCTCCATCAACCTTCTCATTGAAATATCTTTAGAGCTTTATCACCTTGTGCATGCTTCAAATATTACTTGCATCTGAAAAAAGATTTATTATATGGATATAAAAAATATTAGAAATGATTCAAACGGTCTATACTCCATAAAATATGAGTTGAGCTTTCATTTCAAGTGCTTAGTTTGTAGAATAAATCTACATAATATATTCCCACAATCGAAATCCAAAAGGTTCATAAACTTTCTTAAGTTCCTTATTATTAGTACAAGAACTTGGTTTATATCTTGATAAACTTGAGTCAACTGTCATATGTACAGACAAAATTAGTAATAAAGACTATAGAATAATTTATTTCAAAACAACATATAAAATAAAAAACATACGGAGTATAATTTAGAAACCATACTATTTAATATTCATCTGAAGGTGCACGGTCGCTTCCTTTTTGCATATGCCTTGGTAATGGTATATATCAAATGATAAAGAAAAAAAATATGTGTTAGAGATGATTAAACACATGAATAGAAAAATATTAATTTTTCCATCAAAAAAAAAGAAGAAAAATATCAATTTAAGTAGGTTGATCAAGAAAGTATAACAACATAATTACACGAACATATATCTTTGATATCAAATTAATCGTTAAAGACTATCAAACACCTATAGAAAGTAGTAATATAAATGATATAAAAATCACTAATAAGGAAGACAAATAGTGGGAGTTGAGAAAAAAATGAATTGGAAAAGCAAATGACATAATTATAAAGATTAATTATTCGATGATTGTTCAAAAAGTAAATTGTGGAATTTTAAAAGGTCATTCAATTTCCTAATTTTTTTTTACTATTAATTATGAGAGTAAGTTTTGATTGTGGAATTGAAAACATAAGCTACTTATTGATGTTTTTTTTATTTATGTTAACAAAGCCATATGGAGTAAAAATGACACTTAAGTTGCCTTTTTATTTATATTGTATTTTTTTTTTGGTAAAAGGTAAGATTATATAGATGTAAATCGTAACCATACATAGGTCTATGGGACATCAATTTGACAACCCACTAGAACCCAACAAGGACCACAATGAGCCTGGTTCAAAACCAGCCCATAAACCAAAGGACGGATAACAAAACCAGATAAAACAAAATCAAATAGATAAGATTTCATAAAACCAATAACCCTAGAAATCAATCGGTCACCTTCAATCTTCCCCAATTTCATCTTCAGACTGAATCCGCCATTACTCCTTAATCTCAGTGGTTCTCTGAAAGAAAATTTGATCTTTAGAATTTACTGGTTTAGTAGCTATGGTAGAGACTCGCTTCTTCATTTCCTTCGTTATCACTTGAGCTAGCTTAATGAGATGGAGTAGAACGAGCCCCGTTCGACTTTGATTTCTCTGTCTCCAGATGTGGTACAAGCAAGCGTTGATGGTAGCATTCACTATGCCTTTCTGAAGCTTGGTTCCAGTGAGTCCCAATCTCCATTACAACAAGTCTTGGTAAGGGACGGTGATCCCCAACCAATCCCCAATTATCGAAGTTACCTCTCTATTGTACAAGCATTGAAAGAAGAGGTGCTCAGTTGTCTCTGTGTTATTCTTACAAATCCAGCAGGTATCCTCATCAATAATAACTAATCGGTTTAGTTTTGCCATGGTATTCATGTTGTTGTGATGATAAACCCAAGCGATGGAACCGTGTTTGGGATTGTTCCATTTGTTCCAGACCAACTCATGCCACTCGATTTTCTCACCTTTGTCCCTTAAGAATTCATATCCCTTAGCAATGGTATATTCTTTCTTAAGTTGCATTGACCATGTATTCTGCTGATATGCTGCTGTGAGTAGATTTTTATTTATATTGTATTTAATTCATGATGGTCTAAAAAGTAAATTTTGGAATTTTAAAAAGTTTTTGATTCAATTTTCTAAATTTATTTTTATCATTAATTATGAGAGTAAGTTTTGATTGTGGAATTGAAAACATAAGCTTCTTTTTGAATTTTTTTTATGTATGTTAGCAGTGCCTTATGGAGAAAAAATGACACTCAAGTTGTCTTTTTAATATATAGTATAATTTTTATGTATGTTAGCAGTGCCTTATGGAGAAAAACCGACACTCAAGTTGCCTTGTTAATATATAGTATAAATAGGCAGATTTATTATGAAACTTGAATTTGTAGCATCACTTTTCGAATTTTTTAATTCATCATATCATATATTAAGTAAGCATACATAATTTAAGAATAATAATAATGTCACGTCAATTTGCCATGTCACATGCCATGTCACAATAAATTATTGCCATGTCATATGTAATTTGTCATGTCACATTAATTTATTGCCATATCATATTTAACTTGTCATGTCACATTAATTTGATATTTTAGTTAATCTTTTAATTAGATTGTATAGATTTGTGAATTTCAAGGTGGTAGATATTTTAATTGTCTTTTTATAGATTTTCTAGATAGAAGAGTGAATTATAAGTGTCATGTCACATTAAGATATTACCATGTCACAATTAAGGTATTGCCATGTCACATATTTTTTTTTTTTGCCATGTTACATTAATTAGGTGTTTTAGCTTACCCTTTTAATTAAATTTTATAGATGCGCAAAAACAAAACTTATAGATGGGCAAATTGGAGTAGTGCGACAAATTAAGTAGACTTGATAATGACTTGATCCGAACCGGGCACATCAATTGACCCAAAATGTCCCAACTCGATAACCCATCGTTTTGTCGCTTCTTATAACAACCCGACCCACCACCGTTGTAACACAGCCCCAATAAGATGAGGTGTGCATCTTAAGGTCCACGCATTATAAACTTCACATATCTCTTGGAGGGTAGAATCTCTTATAAACTTCACATAAGCTCCTCAATTTCCCGGTGTGGGACAACTTAACCTCATATCTCTTGGGGGTCATTGGCAATTCTAGGGGGATATGCACCCCTCAATATCAGAAATAAATTAGTTTTTATTTTAGAAAGAATCAGTAGGATTTGGTTGCTACAGTGGTTAAACACAAGCATTGTAGGGAAGAGGCCATGTGTTCGATCTCCATAACAAGCATTTTTGATTTTTTTTCGTTTTCTATACATAAATTAGTACAAAACTAGTTTTGGACCCATGGAATTCACGAGATGTTTTGTTTTTAGTGTGATATATTAGTGATTTAATACAATAAAATATTACGATCAACTCAACTTACGATTTTCATATTTTAAGGGTTATATAAAGTCAATTAGTATTTTGTACAACGGTTTATCAACAACTAAAGTGTTATATATTAGATACCTCTACCAAAAAGCAATTAAAGTGTTATATATTAGATACCCCTGCCAAAGATAAAGTAACTCAATAATACAAGCTAAAATAAATTAATAATATAGGTTTTCATATAATCACATTATACAATAGCATATTATTGTCAAGCAAAGATCTCCAAAGATAGAGCACCCTCACAAAGTAGATATCAAAATGTCTTCAACAATTATGAAAATAACATAAAACACACGATTAGAAATGTGACAAAACTATCATTTCATACAACCCCATAATATTGTAATTAATACAATAATAAATTGCGCAACTAAGAATTTTAAAATAACAACATCAACAACAATTGGATAATTAAGGTCGGGTACTTCATTTGTTAAACATTATTATACCAAAATATGTTGTCATCTTCTCAAATGGTCAATGGCTTATTAACAACATATAGCTATAACATTGTCAATAACAAGTAATCCTTCTTTCTTTAATTTGGGTCCTTATCACTCCAACCTAAACCCATCAATGTACGTTTCAAGTCACTAGCAAACACACACTTGTGATTTATTAATGAGGAGATAATTCGACAGCAATTCCCCTCAGTTCTCCAAATACACAGTGTAGAATAAGTAATTATTTCACATATGTATTCAGAGAACATTAATGGAATTGTCGTTGAACGCTTTCCTCATTAATAAATCACAAGCACGTGTTTACTACCTAAGTAACTTGAAACGTACAAATTAAAGAGAGTCCCAAAACGAGGACTATTCAATAATTACTCCTAATTAGTAATTCTTAAACGGATACTAGGTCAACATTACTACCAACAATCATTTCAACATACACATCCTTCACCCCGTCACCGGCCTAGTAGATATGCAAGTTCCTTCCTCTTGTTCAACCATGGTCAACCCTCCTTTCATGGGAAACCACATGGACGGGACTTACCCATCTACTATCCGTAATTGGTTAGATTATAACCAATTCATGCAATTTTACCACTTCCGCCATTTTAGGATTTATCCTTCTTTGACCCTCGACCGTTGGTCAACTTCCCTCTTCAAGAGTAATTCTATGCATGCACAAGTTAGGACTTAATCCCTTGATGTCATCAATGCTATACCACAATGTTTGTTTGTGAGTTTTAAGAACTTTCAAAAGTTTTTGTTCTTGAATATCATCAAGGTAAGCATTAATTATCACCGGATAAGTCTCTCCCTCACCAAGAAAGGCATACTTGAGTGAGGGAGGAAGGGGTTTGAGTTGTAACTTTGGAGGGATCAAGCCCTCAACTTTCTTGATGATCTCATTGGTCACCTAAAAATCTTCCTTCATTTCTTCATGGTTGGAATCCACACTAAGAATCTCTTCTTGTGTGGCTTCCTCAATCGTAGCATCATCCACCGTTTCAATGGTGCAAGCATATTCTAGCAATGGCTTCTTCAAGGAATAAGTAGATTGAACTCGACGACATCGTCCCCAACATTGAAGGATATTTTTAACGTCAATTATCACGCCACCGGTAGCCATGAATGGTCTAACAAGGATGATCGGAGTATAGGCATCCTCCAATATGTCAAGGACAAAAAAGTCGGTCGGAATGTAAAACTTGCCCACCTTGACCGGTACATCTTCAAGCACCCCCTAGGGACGTTTGATAGATCTATCGACAAGTTGTAGGGTCATTGTGGTGGGTAATGAAGCACTCATTCCTATTCTTTGTGTGATTTTCAAGGGCAAGAGGCTCACACTTGCCCCCAAATCACATAAAACCCTAGTGATAGGCACATTCCCAACAACGCAAGGGATTGAGAAGGTACCCGGGTCACCAAGTTTCGTGGGCATATTATTCAACACAACCGAACTACATTCTTCGGTTAATGCCACTAGTTCTTGGTTCTCGAGCGTCCTTTTTTTTGTCAAAACATCCTTTAAGAATTTTGCGTAAGTGGGAATGTTAACAATCACTTCCGTGAAAGGGAGAGTCACTTCAAGCTTTGAAAGCATTTCCAAGAACTGTGTATACTTGAAGTTTTCCCTCTATTTCACGGCTTTAGAAGGGTAGGGGATTTATGCGACAATTTTAGCGTTGGATGATACCTTGGGGGTTGTTACCTTTTTCGGAGGTGGTTGAGCAATTACCTCCTCTCTTGGAGCAACCTCTTTTGGAGCTTTAACCTCTTCTTTATAAGAGAGATCCTCTACATACCCATCATCATCACTTGTAAAGGGAAGTTTCCCACTTGTTGTTGCCTTATTTATCACATTACCCTCCCTTAAATCACTTTGATCTTCCTCAAATTCCATGTCATAGCCTTGGTACGGGTCCGGAAGCTTTACACCACTCATCAATAGAACCGCATGGACTTGGTGGTGTCCCAAAGAATCCTTAGATTATTAGCCTTTCCCCATAAATCCTTCCGGTGGTTTGTGAGGAGGAGAAAGTGCTTGGGTTGCCACTTTATTTTCGAGATTCTTGTGGGAGGAGTTCAATTGTTTCACCGCATCTTGAGTGGTGGTGATTAATTTAATCATGTTCCCGTAGTCTCCAATTTGGATGTTTTCTTGAGGATTCGGTTCTTGATTGAACGGTTGGTTGTGCAAAGCTAAGGGAAATCCATAGTTATATCGGTTGCCTTGTCCTTAATTATTACCTCCTTGGTAATTCTCTTTGCTTCCTTGGCCATGCCCTTGATTGCCATATCCTTGATTTTGGCTCCCTTACCCTTGGTTTTGAG
>JAOWBH010170104.1:0-10677 GCA_028566215.1 Silene coronaria
CGCTTCCCATTCTGAACAGGATTTACCTCCAAACGACCCCTAGCAACCATGTCAAGTCTCGCTTTGACACCATCTTTAGTTTTATTAGGCATATTCAACAAAGTGCCAATAATACTTTCAAACACGTTCTTTTCTACATGCATGACATCAATACAATGCCTAACTGACAGATGCTCCCAATAAGGTAGGTCCCAAAAGATTGACTTCTTTGTGTGGTATACGCCATTTGGTGGAGGTTTGTACGGTTTTCCAAACTCTGTAATAATGTTTTTGACCCGTGAGTGATACTCTCTTCCACTTAGAACTAAGGGGGGTAACCGGTGCTCACTTTTACCATAGAACGCCCTTTTCCTCTTACGATATGGATGGCTCTGGTCAAGCCCTCGACGATGACCCATGTACGCATATTTCCCAGAGTGCTCCAACCAATCAGAGACAGTGTCATCACCACAAACAGGGCACCCCTTATCGGTCTTCAACCTATAACCCGAAAGATTACCATACGCGGGGAAATCATTGATAGTGCAGTACAACATAGCACGCATTTGAAATCTTGACCCGCTAGCTGCATCAAACACATCCACTCCAACATTCCACAGCATTTTCAAATCCTCTATAAGTGGAGCTAGATACACATCAATGTCATTACCTGGTTGTTTAGGACCTGATATTAACATTGTCAGTAAAATGTATTTACTCTTTGTAGTAAGCCAAGGAGGGAGATTGTAAATTATCAACATTATTGGCCAGCTACTATGTTGGGTACTTTGATTTCCGAAGGGATTAATTCCGTCCGTGCAAAGTCCTAATCTTAAATTTCTAGGTTCACTTCCAAATTCCGGGAAATCTCTATCTATTGTTCTCCATTGTGGAGCATCTGCAACATGTCGTAACTTGCCATCTTTCTTCCTCCCTTTCTCATGCCATAACAAATACTCTGCATCCTTCGGATTTGCAAACAAACGCTTCAACCATGGAATTATTGATAAATACCACAAGGTCTTGGCTGGACCCCCTCTTTTGCGACCTTCAACAGTGTCCCTAAGCTTATACCTTGACCTCTTGCATCGTGGGCACTCATCTAAGTGGCTGTACTCTTTACGGTACAAAATGCAGTCACCCGGGCATGCATGGATTTTTTGGTAGTGGGTAGCCAGGGGACACAAGACTTTTTTACATCGATAAGTGTTAGTTGGAAGCACATTACCTTCTGGCAACATATCGGACAAGAGTTCCAATAAAGCAGTGAAACTCTTATCGCTCCACCCGTTCCCAGCTTTTAAGGTGTACAACTTCAACACCGCTGATAGACGAGTAAATTTAGAGCAACTCGGAAATAATGGCTTCTTTGAATCACTAACCAGCATTTGAAAAATTTCGGGACAATCAACAAAGTCTTTTTCTAGATCATCCATCATCTGATCAACATTATCACCCTCTACATTACCGTCCTTGTCATCACTAGGCTCATTAACATCATTGTTATTATAAGCCTCTACATTTACCTCACAATCAACCATATTATTATCAACTACTTTCTCAACATTTAGGGTGTTAAGACAACTAGGAATGTCATTCTCTTTCTCTCCGTGCCATGTCCATACAGTATAATTTGGCTTAAAGCCCTTCACTATCAAATGTTCACGCATTTCATTTACAGAATTCACCTTCTTCCGATTGTTACATACGCTACACGGGCACACAAGTGGTTCATCATCCCCTTCTCGTTTTTTATGTTCAACAACATGAGTAATAAATTCATTTAGCCTTCTAAGATACCCCAAATCACGCTGTCCATACATCCAACTTCGATCCATTCTATAATTAATTCAAACAATTATACTTATTAGTATCAAAGTTAAATATTACATGCTTATTATAAATATATTTATAAATATCAATGTTAAATATTACTTGCTTATCATAAATATATTTATAGTAGTATAAAATATTAATGAATTATTTTAGAGAAAAAATATCATTTTTTTCATATATATAAACCACAATTGCTAGTAAGGAATGCTTAAAAATCAGAAATGCTTAAAAATTCAGAAATGCTTACAACAGTACAATCCCATACTATATATTATATTCTGATCTTAGAGTACATACAGTCCTATAATCTGGAATACAGAGATCAAGGTTGGCTAAGATCTTGGGTCGAGCGAGTAAGCTTGGCTAAGATCAATGTTTCAGGAGAGAAGTGAACTTACTTGATATAACAAGCTAAAGAGCTACAATTACTTCCTAATTCAAACCAACAGAAAAGCAATTAAAACCCCCCATTACATAACCAGACCATAACAACCCATCTTAGTTAAACTGAAACCCTAGAAATAAATCAACCAATTAAAGCACCACATTACTATAAGCAATGCCAATCTACATTGTTGTCTTGTATTCTTGTTCCTTAATAGTGTCTTTACCTTTCAAATGTAGGGGGTTAAATATGGCCTTTTAAAAGTCCTGCAGTACTCTTTCAATCTTGTGTCACTCACTCCTAATTTCATGTGAGTATTCTGTGGGATTAGGTTGATAATTATATCCTTTTATTCCATTGCAATTCATCCAGAAAATTCCTCACAATAACAGTTTGAACATTGACAGGAATGTTACTGTCAGAATTCTAAAAATACTGTCAGACTTTGATCAATGATTAAAAATACTTTTAGTGAAAATTTTCACTTGAAATTTTTAGTAGTGTTAGATTAGTGTTCTAAGAGTGTGCCTGTCAAATTTCACTATTTTTAGAGGTCAAATGTTATTTTTCCCATATTTTTGAAGTTGGCTGCAATTTACAAATTCCTGCAAAATTCCATTTTTTTGAAAATTGCTGTCTTAAATCTAAATCTGCAGTAACCTTGGGGTCGTATACATTAAACTGGTATCACTAGTAGTACAGCTTGAGAAGCAGACTGACTGTACCCTGGGTGGGGGGATCAAAGTTTTCTGTTGATGCAAGTATTATAAATGAACATAACCTGCAGCAGGAGCTAAGGGTATAGGCCTCTTATTTTTGTCCACAGATTCTCCTCACCCAAGTTGTTAAAGATCCATGGTCATTTTTTGAAGAATTTTGAAAACAGGTCATTATATTTTCAAGAGAATTGTTGAGCTATTAAATTCCAAAGTTAAAATCTTCAACTTTAGAGCTCAACCAATCCACATGATTAATATTTTGGGAACCTTAGAATTAAGGTCAAAGGATATATCAAGAATGGAGCAATGCAATTTCAGAGTGAAGAAATGAACAATTCTGAAATTTCAGAATTGTCAGAAATTTGATGCAAGTTCAGAGGGCTATAACTGGAGCTATACTTGCTTAATTTTTGAGTTCTTTATATGTATAGAATCTTGGGCAAGTCTAATTTCACATGGAGTTGGAATCAACAAGAAATTTCAAATAGGTTTTTCACACGAAGCTTTCAAAGACTGGCATGAATTTTAATGCAATGTTGTTTTGATTTCAGACCTGTCAGCATTCAAAACTGCATATCAGAAAATTGGCTCAACATTTTGCAATGATTCTTTTTGGAGATTGAAGAGGACTTCATTAGCTTTCTTTCAAGTCATCATGGGTAATTTTATCCCACATGAGCTAGGAGAAATGGATTTTCTAAGTTGCTGCTGCTGTACATGAAGTCTGCAGGAAACCAATTCTGTCAGACCTTCATTCAGATTTTCATAACTAAAGAATGGTGATGTATTTAAGTCTGATTCTTTTTGGAAAATGAAGTCAAGATCATTAGCTTTATTTCAAGCCATCACATTCAGATTATCCAAGCTTAATGAGGGAGTTATGCAACTTCAAATTTTCTGACAGACTGAATGCACAGGAAATCTGATGCACCTGAATTCTGAATTTAGTTAAGGATTAATCCAGGTCCAAGGACAGTCACTCCCTCCCTCGTGCATAAGCTCATTTGAATAATCCCAATGACACTTAATCATGGGAGAACTTAAGAGGATACTGATGAAAGAAAAATCCAGAAGTCCAATTGCAGAAATTCCAATGCACATTCAAAATTCAGAACCATGCTTATGTGAGCAACAGTCCAGGTCCCTCTTGCTACTCAGATGATTGTTACTCAAATTCAGCAACTCATTCGAATTAAAATAGAGGTCCAGGCTAAGAATGTCATGAATCAGAGTGATAAGAATTGGCTGAATGTAATTAGTTAGCTCTGATCGTTTACAACTACCTATCTTGTACTGTATTCTTAATTGAGCTTAATGAGAAGTCTTACCTTCTACAAAAAAAAAAGTTACTACTTCCTTTATGTTATTGCCTTGCATTTCAGACTGTTGGTTCTGGAGTCATTCAATTCTGGTTGATCCTTATTTCGTGTCTTTACATAATAAGAGTTGATTATTATGGTGTCTTCGATGCTAGTTACGGATATGCCTATGGAATCTATTGCCCGCCCTTACTAACCCTACACTCCTACGTGTACAAAGCAGCGAAGTCTGCTTGATAAAATTAGAGGACACCCTGTTAATAACAACAACCTACAACTGTAAAATCTAATGACATTCAACTGTCAAAACATAATGACATCAATAACAACACCCTACAACTCGTACCCTTCAACCCGTTTAATAGCCATCAACAAGCAACTCGACACAAAAGAAGTCCTTCGTCTAAAACGACTCATGTCAAAACGAAAATAGGCGAATGACAACATGCTAGAAACGACTCATGTCAAAACGAAACAGCCTACAACTCGTACCCTTCGTCTAATTCAATAATATCATTATACAATTATAATCAGTTTGATGATTAAACATGCTAAATCGTATAATTCAATCATACAGTACAAAAATGAGTTCGAAAATTGAATTACCTTAGTTAAAGTTTGCGTGTAGTCGGGGAATGACGGTAGTCGACAGCGGCGTGAGAAGAACGTGAGGCGTTGAGAGCGGTGTGGAATAAGGGCGTTGACAGATTGTAATAATGGAATAGTAAATTTTCAAAAATGGTGTTTGGTTATGGCGGTGCAACAAGGAAGAGATCGAGCAGATGAAGAAGCAAGACTGATGGGTTTTTTGAGGGCTTTAATTGGGTTGGTTATTCGAAGGGTTTTGTTTATTATAGTGGGTATGTAGTTTTGGCGGTGACTTTTAATTTTTAATTTTTTTTTTTTGGCTATTAAAGACGGTTGTAAGTGAAACCGACGCAAAAACATATAACGACGGTTTTTAATCCAAGAAATTGTCAATTTGTAAGAACTTTTAACGTCATTTCTAACGTCGGTTATTAATACAACCGTCACAATAACTTATGCTGGCGTTTTTAATTTAGGAACGCCATAACAGGTACCTCTTATCACGACGGTTCTAACATAAACCGCCGTAATAGACCTCCTATATACCTAAAAATTGGGTTCCCGCCAATATATTACCCCTTTCGCGTCGTTTCTATTAGAACCGCCACGATAACTGCGTCGCGATAGGGGTTTTTTCTACTAGTGAATGTAACATTTCGTGCTGGTAGTAGTTCTTGTTTGAAGGATTGGTATTGGTAGTCTTGTTGATGCCTTTTGGCGATTTTGGTACTTGTTGGTTTTTGCTTTGGGTGTGAACTTCGAGGACGAAGTTCATTCCTAATGAGGAGAGATTGTAATACTGCGTATTCTGTAGTCTAGGACTCGGCCGAGTTGGGCTAACTCGGCCAAGTAGAGGGGCACTCGGTCGAGTTGGCCTAATTCGACCGAGTAGGATTTGGGATGGGATGTTAATTTACATTCTGGAGTCGAGCAACTCGGACGAGTGTTTTGGCACTCGGCCGATCTAGGCTTACTCGGCCAAGTGGTCTCAAGACTCGGCCGAGTGCGGCTTAGAATCCGAAAATCAGACGGTTTTAGTTAGGGTCATTTGGGGAGATGTATATATATTGTATTTCCGCCACTTTATTCAGTTCCTTCATTTTAAAACTCTCATCTCCCTCAGTCACCCTAATCATTAATCACCCTAATCATTCTGTAACTGTTCTTCCTTGTTGATTTACGGATTCCCCCGTCGCGTTCTGCCCTCCCTTGATAAGTCTTTTGATTATTGTTGTTCGAGATTAAACCCTAGTTTGTTTGGGGTAAATTGGGAGTTGTATTAATTGTATATAACTGTATGATTGAATAGGTGCCGATTTCGTAGAAGAGCCCTTCTAGTTGCTTTTGTTGATTATTGCTGCGGATTGTTTGAAGTAGAGTTTTCCCTACTCAGTCTATAATGCCTATTGTGATTGTTGTTATTGTGTTTGCATTGCCATGATGGATATTACTGCTATATTATGATGGAGGATTGGTGGTGGAATTGTGTTACTGTGATACTGAATTGTGAGCCGTTGGGAGACGGTCTCACCCCCGAGTTTTGCCCCTCGTGACTCCCACCACAGAGGGGGATGTGCACATTAATGATTCTGGGTCGCTTGTACGTCGAACGAGGCTTAGGTGGGATAGGCTGCGGTCCCCCATTGGCGGTTGGGTTACCTGTTGCGATGGATAATCCAATTGAAGGGTGGTTGTGGTGTTGGAGGCAGGAGCTGGTGTTGCATGACATTGATGACGTTACTTTATGGCATTATGTTGTTGTTGTAGTACTGAAACTTAATCGTTGTGATCCATTCGTGTTGACGAATGGTGAGCAGTTCTTGGCAGGTGACCTATTTTGAGTTGGCATGGGTGCATTGGGATTGTCGCGTGTCAAGAGTTGATCCATTCGTGTTGACGAATGGTGAGCAGTTCTTGGCAGGTGACCTCTTTTGAGTTGGCATGGGTGCATTGGGATAGTCGCGTGTCAAGAGTTGTAGCTTCCGCCGAGTTTATGAGACATTTATCTATTATTCATTCATTTGACATTTTGGATTGATTCTTTGTAATCGTTTAAACTAGCATTTAATAAATTGTTTCTTTATGGGTGATTTGATATTTACTACCTCGAGAAACCGAGGCTGTGGTACTGCATTTGATGGGGAAGTTCTTAATGAAGGCTCCCTAGTAGGTTGGGTGTTACATTCACGGTGTTTAAATTCCGTCGTGCACGTCCCAATCGAGTACTTAGATTGAAAATAATTCTTGATTTGTCCTCGTTTAACCGTTGACCAGAGGCCTTGCAATAATCATCTAGAACACGTCTAAACTTCTTTATCGCATTATCTCGGTCTTCTAAGAAGAAAACAGAATCATTCGCAAAGAAGAGATGGGTAAGAGGATCCATCCCTCTACAGACTCTAATTCCTTTAATCATATTCATCTTTTGTGCGTTAATAACATTTGCTTAGAGAACCTCCATACACAAGATGAACAAATAAGGAGAAAGAGAATCCCCTTGCCGTAGTCCACATCTCGGTTGGAATTGTTTGAGCGGTGTACCATTAAAAAGTATTTCATAGGAAACCGAACAGACACAATTCATAATGAGTCCTATAAAGCATTTCGGGAATCCTAATCGTTTTGGAACAGCTCTTAGAAAATCCCACCGAACTCTATCATACGCCTTACTCATATCAGCTTTGAAGGTTAATCTCTCATATTTACCCTTTTTATGAGAATTTATATTATGGATAGCTTTATTGGCCAAGAAGATATTGTCCGTAATGGCCCTTCTCGGTATGAAGGCATTTTGTGAATCTCCTACTAGGTAGTGTATAATCTTAGCCAATCGGTTTGTGATGCACTTAGTTATAATTCTCATTATAACATTGCACAAGCTAATTGGGCGATAATCTTTTACCTCCTCCGGATTATCACATTTTAGGATTAATGTAATAAAGGTGTGATTCATCTCCTTAAGAACCATCCCATAGTTAAGTATCGATAACGCTTCTTTAGTGAAATCCTTTTTCACTAAGGGCCAACACCTTTGATAGAAGACCGCAGGTATCCCATCACGTCCCGACGACTTAAAAGCTCCCATTTGGAAAACAACACTTCTAACCTCCTGGGCCGTAAAAGCCTTACTGAGTTTATCCGCATCATCCTCCAATACCTTTATGTGAACATTTTTTAGTACCTTGTCAAAAACAGTATCATTTTCAGGTACAAGAGAAGAAGGTGGGTTATATAAGTCAACATAAGCTTTTTGAATCACCTCTCCAATTATCTTCGGATCATAAACCCAATCTCCCCCCTCATCTTTAGTTCCAAGAATAAAATTACGTCCAGCACGCCCTTTAGCCCAATTAAAAAAAAAATACTTCGTACAACAGTCCCACCCACTGTCCATCTTACCTTAGCTCTCTGTCTTCATTAGATAGCGGCCGCCTCACAGAACTCACGTAAATCCTTATTGGCTACAGTATAATCTTCATCTTTCCCTTCCTTAATAGCAATGTCCATACCATCTTCTAATTTTTCATCAAAACTTTCCCATTTCTCCACCCATCCATCCCGTTTATCTAGCGCCCATTTTTTAACCGCTTGTCTAACAAATCCTAATTTCCTTATAACCCCGAAAGATGGTGAACCTATTACATTCGTCATCCAAGCATCTTGTATCACTTTAATACAGTCCTCATACTCTAAAGTCCAGGCATCCAACTTGTACGGCTTCTTCCCTATATTCCTAGTAAGGTTCAGATCTAGTTCAATAGGTGCATGATCTGATAATTGAATTGGAAAATGTTTGAACCCCGTATCAAGAAATAACTGAAACCATGATTTTGAGACAATTGCCTTGTCAATTCTCTCATATACTCGTTTAGCTCCTTTTTGGTTGTTGCACCATATGTACCTTGGTCTTTTAAAAGGGATATCCATTAGCTCATTACTAATCTTCCAATTATCAAAATCATAAGCCCCGCTTATCGATCCTTGAGAATTACTTAACTTATAACTACTATCATCTACTTGATTAAAATCACCAACTATAAAGAAGGGGTGTTGCATTCTTTCAAGCCCTGACTCCATATCCATTAAAACCATAGCTCGTTTTTCTGGTTTTGGCTCACCATAGAACAAAAATAAGATACCATAATAACCCATTGTATTTATCTACTAAAAAGATCATATAATTCTTACACTTAGTCACAAGACTCATCTTGGACTCTTTCCTCCATCCTACCCATAAACCCTCTGCTGCCCCTGAAGCATCCACTCTATCAGACAAAACGAAACCAGCAGATCTAAACAAGGGGCTAATGTTACAAAAGTTACACTTAGAAAAAGAAAATTATAATACTTAGAATTAAGCAACGCTCTTATTCTAGGAATTGTAGGGGAGAGCGTATTGTTGAGGCCTCTACAATTACAGATTAATCCCATCATGGAGAAAGAGAAGGTTGTGATGGCCCAACCTCCGCAAAGCCAGCCTGATCATTCACTGATGAAGAAGCATCACTAGAGCATTCCATATCAACATCAACCACTGTGATATGGAAACCATACCTTCCTGAAGCATTGGGATTCTCATGAATACCCTTTCCCATACAATTCTTCTTTGCCAGATGCATCATGTATTTCCTTGCCTGCTTGATAGAAGACACCAATTATTGGGGCACTAAGGTATTTGTGACTTGAGTACAACATTTTCTTTTCCTTGCCCTTTTTAGCACCTCCTTGTCGATCAGCTCCGTATCATGAGAATGATAAAGGTCAGCAAGACCCAAGAAGCCATCTGAGCAGCTTGTGACGTCAATAGCAGTAAGTTGTCTTGACTTTTCCCCCACCCTAAGGATATCAAAGTATCTAAACTTCTTACATTTTGGTTCCACTCCTTCCTCCATTCCTAAATCCAGACTCCCTTCCTTAGCAGCACCACTCTCCATAACAACTTTTCCTTTGTCAATCTCAGCATTGATGATTTCATTAAGAGGCCTCAAAGAGGAGGAACCCTCTTGCAACTCTTTTTCTTTACGAGCTATAGTTGTAGGAGTAACAGCTAAGAGGTTTATAGGGACCTCAGCAGGGTTATCTTCATTGATGTTTTCCCTTCCTTTGCTATTTCCCACCCCCAACAAAAGATCAATATTCACATTGCTTGTTATCTCCTCATTTTCCTTAGCTGATATCAGATCAATAGTCTGACTGTCCTTGAAGTCATAAGAGTAGTCAGGTTCAGGCTCCATAGCATCCAAATTGATTTCCCAGTTTGAAGGTATGGGAAGATCCTTATGCTCTGATGATTCAGAGTCACTGATGACAATGACTTCATTACGATTGTTAGCTTCCTCATTCATCTGTGCACCATTCAATTCTGCCCCATCCTCTCCATATTAAGTCACAACTCCATTAAGACCAAAATGAGTGATTGATCCATTAGGGTAATGATAGAAAATAGGTAGACCCCTTGGTGGTGGGTCAAAAGTTTGGTTATAACCCCTATGATCATCATCCATTATGTTCTATTCTGCCTCCCCTTGAACTCTATTCAATATGGATTCTTGGATCCTCTGGTCACGATCTAACACTCCACTCAAACTACCCTTGCCATCATACATTTGATATGGATCATCCACCTGAATTTGCATCATCAAGTCTTGTTGTTCTAAATTATGAGTTTCCTAATTAGTCAGTCCTCCTACTTCCTTCATCTCCTCCTCAGCACTATGGAAATCTTCTGTAGACCTATTATCATTTTCCAAACAGCCCCCCTCCCATTGTTTACCTGTAACACATCGTAATTTCGGTTGTTATAATAATCGGTTTTATTCGGATTTATTGTTATTAAGTTATTTTAATAATA
>JAOWBH010170115.1:0-10676 GCA_028566215.1 Silene coronaria
TCCTTTGTCCCCTCTACCCATTTCCTCTCACAAACTACCCGTCGCAAACCGCGACCCGTCGCAAGCAAGACTTACCGCGTGAAGAAAAAGGCAAATTCTTATGTATCCTTTATTCAAATTCAGAGTTAATGGTGCCACACATAGAATCATCTCATGTACGAGTTAGTTTTTACATTTAAAGGAAGCATACCTGCCACCAGTTGCACTATCCACTAAAACCCAATCCGCTAAAGAACATTCCTCTTCGGAAATATGATTAAGCAGCACCCCATCTTTATCTGAGTGAAGCACATAAATGACTCGATTCTCCTTCACCACCAGTGGAAAAGCACGACGTGAACCATTTCCATGAAGCTACATTATCTCAAGACATGCAAAGTTAAATCGCCTCAAACCGAAAATACTTAAGGCGAGACCAGCCTATTAAGAATTAAACCTATTTTTTGTATATATAGATAAGAATTTGCGGGAGCCCTTTGCGGCAATAGAGTAATGTTGTTATTTAAGAATTTGGGATGGTCTCACACATAAAATCATTTCATATCTTTCTTTTTTTTTTTTTTAAAGAAAAAGACCATCTCAAACATAATCATTTCTCCTTGGTCATTCATAAACAACCTCTTTGTGTTGCTAACACAAGGGTAAGGTTGTATACATCCGACCCCTCCTTACCCAGCAACTTGCGTGAGCCATTGAGGCACTGGGATAATGTTGTTACCTGAACATATTCTATACTTGTTGCAGCTGCAGCTCTTCGAATAGTGTCAGCATCATCGTCAACAAATACCCCAACCGGTTCAGCCCCATACTTCCTAGCAACCGCTGAAATCTCCTTAGCAGTAGACAATGAAACCGAACGTTTTGATTTAGGCCATAGGATCATCCCGATGAAATTTGCACCTGCTTCTGCTGCCATTGCAGCATCTCTAGCTGAAGTGATTCCGCACATTTTCACCAAAGGCCCGTCTTTCTTATAATTAGTAGTCGGTGTAGGGAGTTCTGATGAATTAGATGAAACTATTCTTAAGCTTCTTGATTTAACCAGGAATCTAATCGAATTGCATTCTTTCTTAGGAAGACCTACATGTTTTTTTTATAAGTTTAAAGCTTATATAAAGAGATTAAGGGGGGTGGGGGTAGAACTCAACCACCAAATCTCTGAAAATTACAAATGAGAAACCAAAAAGCTAGAAACAAAAGAAAAACCTCTTAGAAGCAAGTATTACAAATTTCGCGTGCATTTGAAAGTCCTTTCTCTTAAGTATACCGACATGCAATCAATGCCATTGGCATGAACTATTGCGCGAATTATACATGTTAACGAAAAGAAGTTTTTTCTACACTCACTCTTATAAGTTACATGCCACGTGTGAGAACTGGGTGCAAATTTTTCCAGCCCTTGGACGTGCACTGAGACATGGGTACGACACTTCAACACTTAATTTTAAGCCAAAATGTGCCGACTTTTTCGAACACTTGGACGTGCACCCGTGTCTGATACTTCTAAACGAGTCTGAGTGACTTAGACAACTACCCTAAATGGTCACCACCCAATTGTAGAGAATCACACTACCTAAGACACTTCGGCTTTGGTCCAAGAGGTCTTGGTTTGATCTATAAGGATGTCAAACATGGGATCTCGGTTTAGAGTACAATAGTTTGATGGTGAAAGTAGTTTCACCCTTTACCAAAAAAGGATGAAAGACCTCCTTGTACATTTTAGTTTGACTGTAGCCTTGAAAGAAGCTAAATGCAAGCTGAGAAGGTGAGAAATGCCGATTAGGATGAGGTGTGTCCTAGAGTGCTAGATGAGGTGCATCCCGATTCAATCATTGATTGTGTTCATAATAACAACTCCTTGTAAATGACATGGGAAAAATTAAAAAGACTCTAATGGCTAAAAGCCTGACCAACATATTGTTACTAAAGCGATACTTATGTTGAATGTGGATGGACAAAGAAGACAATTCGATTGGATATGTCAATATGTTCAATGAACCCTTAGATGAGTTAAAGAATATCGAGTCAAAGCTTGAGAAGGATAAAGCGTTGTTACCCTCCATCCTTCTACCAGATACATGCATCAATACAGTACCGGGTGGAAAAGATACCATTATCATTGAGGAAGCACCTACTCCATTGTTATCTTCCTATGGTCATACAAAAAACATGAACATTCCTTTAGTGCATATTGAGAACATAAGTCTGATATTTCACGTTCGGACTTTGAGAAACTTGGACTTAATACCAACAAATCTCCCACCGAGGCCAAAGTACAAGGGTTATCGAGGAGTCAACCATTGACTTACTTTAAACACAAGCAAATACTTACACACTTGAGTTGGTATTTCGTCATGGCCTTGAAAACTTGAATCACTACAAGGGTCAATAGTCAATACACCGTATACTATCGTAACCGAGTCACTATGTTACATGACTCTAGATAAGGACCTCCACCATATTTCTAGAAGGAAATTTACCCCGCCCCCTTATGCAACATGGAAACGGTATACCCCAAAATATGAAAAATAACAGGAATACAATTAAATTTCTTAATACCCACTACTAGAACCTAACAAATATTTTTGTGACACTCGGAAAATAACACTCTAATTTTTGTGGGACTCAATCAGAGAGTTGTGACTCACTGTCTAACTTGATAACTAGATGACAGGATTGTTTGAGGAGTGGCACACAGACTCTCGACTCTCGTATACTCTGCATTTTTCTCAATAACTAGCTTATGTCTGACTCACTGACTCCGAAGTATGCTGTAAATTATGCAAGTGCCAGAAAGTTGCACTCGAATTTGTTAACATTTCTTGTGCATGCCTACTTTCCTTTGCAATACATCCACTGTGTATGTATTTTAATTTCTTGATTACTGCTACATGTTTGTGGTTCACACTAGGAGAGACCCAACAAACAATACCCGGATGTACGCAATCTTACTCTTACTCGATGTTTACAAATAGAGACGTTATGTTTGACAAGTCAAGTAATTACCCTTTTATCATTCATACATCAGACCCTCCCTGGGTGTCCAATTGCTTGGAAAAATCAGCTATAAATTACAGCAACTAAATAAAGCTAAGATGATGAATTTGAATTATAAACATTAACTATTTCAATTTCCGATACACCATAACAACAACATTATCTCAGGGTTCCTGCAAATTGCGGGTTAAGGAGGGTCGAGGTAAGCATCCTTATACTTACAAAGTTATAAGTATAGTTGCGTTAGCAAGGCAAACATGTTTCAGAATGACCTAATATGAAAACTATATCGAAATCTGCATCAAACAGGTCACCCAACAATTAATCTAACAATCAGCTGACAGAATAATCAGTTAAAAAAAGAAGATTACCAGAAAAGAATGTGGTGGGCATATTTGAAATCCGGAGATGGTGGTGAACTTCCATCGTTGAGAACCCCCTCTAAAAATGATGATAGACCACTAAGATTTTTAGTATACGCCTAGGGAGTAGTGTAGTAATTAGAGTATAAGTTGAAAAAGAATTAAAGCAGAAATAATTATAAAAAAAAAATGTGGAATTATGAATTTAGACAATTCGCCCAAAGAAGATGAGGGAAGAAGAATAAGAAACGAGTTAGGAATGGTGGTAGCGAGACTAGAAGAAACAAGCACCAGTGTGCAAATTGGACTGGGAGACTTGATAATATTTAATTTACAAATTCTCAGTTATGATGGTAGTATTCCGTCACAAGTTTGTAACCTCTCAAGAGAACAAGTAAGAGGGAGGTTGTGATAGGTCACAAACAAGACGTTTGGCAGGGGTTCGAATGACCGTTTTACGCTTGACTCGCATATTATGGTTTTCCACCCTAATAGGGATGTGCACATTAATGGCTTGAGTATGAAGAGACTTGTGATGCATTACAAGTTTACAACGGTCCGATTAGCTCCCGGGCTCGGTACCACGGGTGTGTCCCGAGTACATTTTTTACGGACAGCGGTCTGGCTGTTTGGTGGGCGGTCCTGCGTGCCGTCACTGGGTTGTGGGTCTCACGGGTGTGTCCCTAGTACCGGATGTGTGGGTTGTGGAGTGGCAGTGATTGAAGACTTGTTATTGTGCATCCATGTTGCATACCATTTTCGTGTCCATATGTCTTTATAAGATTTATTGTATTATTGAAACTGATTGTGTGTGGCTATGTGTACAACTTTCACCTTCTTTAATTGAGGTGGCATGTGTCGTTCTATATGATGTTTTCGACCATATACAGGCAGGGCCATCCAATGGATTTGAAGGGCCCTGTTCTAAACTGCAAAACCGAGGCCCAAAATTGAGTCTGTTTGGAAAAAATTGGGAGTCGTACAATGATAGAACCCAAAAACTAGTTAGGGCGCTTGTATCGCTGAATAATGTAAATGTCAAATTTTGGTTAAAATTTTTTAGCGTGTTTTGAGTGTATCATATGACATTAGTGGTTTGTACTCCGTAAAAAAATTACCCAATAAATTGCACGGTAGGGTTAATAAAGACAGTATTTCCAACGGAATGGTTATGAAGTATAGAGCACAATATACAAATACTTTCATCATAGTGGGGCCCACTTATACATTAATGTTTAAAAAGAGAAACAAAAAGCATGCGGTGAGACTTGATCCCTTGTGGTCTAGGAGAAATAATCAAACTGTTACCGCTGCGCCATAAACTCTCTTCTGCATTTATGTACATTGAAATCAATATATTTGGGCCCCTTTGTCTTTTGGGCCCCGGTTCTAGGAACCGGTTGAACGCCCTAATGGACGGGCCTGTATGCAGGTTTATATATAGCATTGATCGAGATCCGAGCCGCGCTTTAGACTTTGGAGTCGAGTACATAGTCACTAGGTAGATTATATAAACTTAGTCGTATTTGAATATTTATTTACATGTTATTCATTTATGTAATTCGCTAAACATGTACTTTTTATAAAATGTTCGTCGATTGGAATTCTGGAATCACTACCTCGGAAAACCGAGATGTTAGCGCCTTCAATTAGCTTGGCCGGTTAATTGGGGGTGTTACATGAATACAGTTGGAATCCTAACCAATATACATTCAATCGGACATACTGCCTATTATAACCAAGCAGCTACGGTGATAAAGAGCCCGTAACAACTCCACTAGAACCTTACACTAGATGGTACTTTTGTTTATTTCTTTTCCACTGTCTGTCTATGTTTCATTATGCTGCCACAATCTGCATGCTTTCAGACAAATTTAGTAGTATCTAAGAGATGTAATCTTATCTCTGATATGCCATAGTACTGGTTACTTACTTTATGGTTGGATAGCTACCCTTGTAATTAAAATAAACAATTGAATGGTAGGTAAATTGAGATTTTGTTTATATTTGTCAATTATCTACAAAGAGGTTACTATGAGGTAAACGTAATGATGAACGGTTCCTTGACATTCTGTTGATATTAAGCCACTGCATTGAGCCTTTATTGTATCCTTTCTTTAGCACATTGCTACTGCACATGTATGCCTTGTGAACAGTGATTAAGGAACTGATGTATTGAGAATTAGAGAGAGTGGAAATCGTAAAGGTAATTGTTATTATTCGTTCGTGGTTCCAAGAACTACAATAGTCGGTATTTATACACATAAAGATTTAAACGTAATAATTGTATCTCCCAATAATGATAAATATAATAATATCGATCTTATTCTGATTACGGTATACCGTAATCTCCTAATAGCCCCCTCAAACCCATGGTAATTTATCGAAATTTCCATGGGTTTGCCAAACATAGAAAAGAAGAATAATTTAAATTCTTCCGTCCTCGATCTTCGATTTGCAATCTTCAACCTTTGATCTTCGATTTCCATGGGAACGTCGTCGTTTTTCGGACCCATCAAAATCAAACCAAACGAGAACGCAATCGTTTCGATTTCGAAATTTCATAGTCAAGAACGCCGCAATTTTTCGAACTTGACTTCGTTAAAAAACGGAAATTATCCGTCAAATTCAATCGAAAGAGAACTGATAAGACCATGTAAATGAGAGAGATCAAAAGGAAAATTAGTACAACTAAAGAATAGTTGCAATGACAAACAATGACAAACTCTGATTCAAATCCGCTTAACGATTCCGCAAAATCGCAAACTGTCTCTTTCGTTCATGTAGAAAACCCAGGAATCAATATCACCCAAGTTGCCTTCAATGGTAACAACTATGACGAATGGTCTCGGGCTTTCACTCTCGCTCTTCTTGTGAAAGGGAAACTCGGACTCATCGATGGAACCGTTCCTAAACCCGCAGAAACATCGACGAATTTTGAATCTTGGCAGTCTCTCAATGCATTGGTGACTTCCTGGATCTATAATTCAATCGAACCGGGTCTTCACAAAACAATCGCATACCGTACTGAAGCAAAACAGGTATGGCTTGACATTAAGAACCGTTTTTGTCAAAAGAACGATACTCGTATTTACCAATTGCAGGCCAACCTTATTGCGTGTCGTCAAGGCCCAACCGAATCTATCATGGCGTATTATGGTCGCATATCGACAATTTGGGATGAGATTCTTGATTGTGATGCACTTCCATCTTGCTCTTGTAACCCTTGCGCCTGCGATTGGGTACGCATCATGGAATCTCGACGCGAAAAACAAAGGGTACGTGACTTTCTTGTTGGACTTGATGAGTGGTTTGACACTACTAGATCTCAAATTATTGGGAACAACCCCCTCTCTGAACTTAATTTTGTTTACAACTATCTTCTTCAAGTAGAAGGGGTAAGGTCGTTTAACACTCCTAAAATTGAGACTCGACTCGATACCATGGCCTTTGTTGCTCATGGCACTCGCAACACAAGAGGGGGGAGGGCGTGATTCTGCTCCTGTTACTGAGGTGAAGAAACCGACTTTTATTGCTTGTAAAAGACCGAGTCACAACTTCAAATCTTGCTTCCGTGTCACTGGCAAATTTCTCGAATGGTGGGGAAACCGTCCTCGTGACCGTATTTATATTAATCTAAATGGCACGGATTTAAGCAACGCTGTCTTCGTACCCGACAATCGTGGCAGAGCTCAATTAGAGCGAAGCAAGGGCTAAGGTACCAACAATGGTGCAAAGGTGAATATGCTCTCTGGAAATCCGTCTTCTAGATATCCTTCTTTTGCGGGTAACACTGGTCCCATAGGTAACGTAGCTTATTCCTCCAGTTATGTCCTCAACTCCCTTGATAAGCTCGACCTTAATAAATTGAGTCCTCACGAACTTGAGGAATTGAACACTATGTGGCAAGCCCGTAAGGCCGACTCCATCAATGATCGTCTCAGTGGTAAATTTTCTTCTTTCTCTTGGATTATTGATACGGGCGCGTCCCACCATATGTTCGGCTGTCTATCCCATTTCTTGAATTTACATACTATTGAACCATTATCTGTTGGCCTACCCAATGGTGACCTCACGGTTGCTACTCAAAGTGGCGATATTCGCCTTTCGTCTCGCCTTATTTTGCGCAATGTATTATATGCTGCTAATCTCACGTGTCATTTAATTTCCGTCTCGAGTCTTTTAATTGATTCTACGCTAACTATACAATTTTCCTGACATCTTTGTTTAATCCAGGACCGTTCTTTGAAGACGGGGGGCTCTATTATTTGACAGGGGTCCGAAATGACGAGCCAAAGATCAATACAATTAGCACACCTGACACCGTTGAACTATGGCATCGGCGATTGGGGCACCCTTCATCTAGTATTTCTCGTTTCTGACCATTTTTCAATAATAAAACCATTCGTAGTTCTTTTCATAGCAAACATTGTGACATTTGCCTTCGTGCAAAACAAACTCGTACTCCTTTTTCGTTAAGTTTAAATATTGTTGCTGGTATTTTCGATCTCATTCATTGTGATTTATGGGGACCTTATTCCGAAAATGCCTCTTGTGGCTTTAGCTATTTTTTAACCATTGTTGACGATTTTTCTCGCTCCACATGGGTTTACTTATTACGTTATAAAAGTGACACACGCAAAACTTTATTATATTTTTTGCCATGGTCGAACGCCAATTTCATAAAAAGATTAAAGTTTTACGAAGCGATAATGGCAACGAGTTCACTTGTCTCAATGATTTTTTTCATGAAAATGGCATTTTGTTTCAAACATCAAATGTTAATACTCTTCAACAAAATGGTCACGTCGAAAGAAAACATCGACATATATTAAACGTTGCTAGAGCTTTATTATTTCAGGCTAGCTTACCCATTATGTTTTGGGGGGAGTGTATTTTGGGAGCGGTCTACTTACTCAACCGAACCTCGTCCACAATTCACAATGTCAAAACACCTTACGAAATTCTTTTTCAAAAACCTCCACCCATGGATCACATTCGCACCTTCTGTTGTCTGTGTTACGTAAAAACTATTAATCGATCTCGCGACAAATTTGCTCCTCGAAGTCGAAAATGTGTTTTTTTGGGCTATCCATTTGGCAAAAAGGGGTGGCGTGTTTATGACTTAGACACCGGTTCGTTCTCGCGACGTTGTTTTTATCTAAAACGAATTTCCATGTAACATGCACCTCCACGACCCACAAGACAATACTCCATCTTTCATTAATGACATCTTCATTTTACACGATCAGCCAAGTTCGCCTACTGAGACTGCCCCTGCTCAGCCCAATTCGTCCCCAGAAACTGTTACTAACCCCACTTTATCCCCTAATCACGACTCTAAAGACAACCCTCCTTCGACCACAGAACACACCCCGTCTTCCACACCCGTGGATCATTCCGACATGGGTAAGGGTCACCACACAAAATTTCCTAATTCTCGTCTCAAGGATTTCGTTCAACCCCGTATTGGCCCCTCAACTCACGCTCTACTCGCTCCACCACAATCTCAAGGTACGAAATACTCGATTTCTCATTTTATTAAGTATGCAAAATTTTCACCTAACCATTGACATTTTCTTGCGGTCGTGACCAAAAATCACGACCTAGTACTTTTAACGAGGCTATGCAGGTACCTCAATGGCGTGACGCAATGCAAAGCGAAATCGATGCCTTAGAACGCAACAATACGTGGACACTCGAACCACTTCCTCCGCATAAGAAGGCTATTGGATCAAAATGGGTATATAAAATCAAATATAATGCTGATGGGACAATTGAACGTTATAAAGCTCCACTAGTTGTCATGGGTAATCGCCAAGTGGAAGGGGTCGATTACAACGAAACTTTTGCTCCGACCATAAAACTCATCATCGTTTGGACTCTTCTCGCCATTGCGGCCGCGAAAAATTGGGAGCTTCACCAAATGGACGTACACAATGCCTTTCTTCACGGTGACCTCCACGAAGAAGTTTATATGAAACCTCCACCCGTTCTTCACGGTGACCTCCACGAAGAAGTTTATATAAAACCTCCACCCGGATTTAAATCCAACACCGATGGGAAAGTTTGCCGTCTTCGCAAGTCTCTCTATGGTCTTCGTCAAGCCCTCACGTTGTTGGTACGCCAAACTTGCTTCTGCCCTTATTACTTATGGCTTCCAACAATGCCCTTACGATCACTAATTATTTTCCATCACCAAGACCGCCACCAAAATACATGTGCTTATCTACGTCGACGACCTTGTGATTTGTGGCAACAATCCTACCATGATCAACGAATTCAAAGCATACCTCAGCACTTGTTTTCATATGAAAGATCTTGGTCCTCTCAAATATTTTTTAGGATTAAAATTGCTCGAAATTCTACTGGCCTATTTATCTCACAACGGAAATATGCTCTCGATATTCTAACAGAATCCGGTCTACTTGCTTCTAAACCCGCGTCCGTCCCTATGGAACCTAACCATCACTTGGCACCTCAGAATCTGCTCTCCTTAATGACCCACAACCCTATCGCCGGTTAGTTGGTCGCTTGGTTTACCTCACCATCACCCGTCCCGAGCTCACATACTCTGTTCATATCCTTGCACAATTTATGCACGCTCCAAAACTTGACCATTGGAAAGCAGCTCTTCAAGTTGTTCGATACATTAAAAACAACCTGGGTCAAGGACTTTTGTTTCGTTCAAATATCGCCCTTGCCTTACATGCCTATTGTGATGCGGATTGGGCAAGCTGCCCCACCAGTCGTCGCTCTTTATCCGCCTATTTTGTCTTCCTCGGCCCTTCACCAATTTCATAGAAAACAAAGAAGCAGACTACCGTTTCCCGTTAATCCGCCGAAGCTGAATATCGGCCATGGCATACACTGTTTGCGAGCTTAAATGGCTCAAAGGTCTACTCTCCTTCCTCGGCATTTCCCAAACGTCACCCATTGACCTCCTATGTGATAGTCAATCCGCCTTATATATCACTCGCAATCCCGTCTTTCATGAGCGCACTAAACACATCGAGGTTGACTGTCATTTTATTCGGGACGAGATTCTTAATGGCACTATCAAACCAAGCTACGTCCACACCAAGAGCCAACTCGCTGACATATTTACAAAAGCACTCGGCCGGACCTCCTTTGACGAACTTCTATCCAAGATGGGCGTCTCAAGCCTCCACGCTCCATTTTGAGGGGGTAATACAAATAACAGCCAACGACTCTTTTGGTCATACAAGGCAATTCCTCCCAATTGCCTACTTTAGAATATCACATAATCAGAATACATTGAAGGAGCCTTTATATTATTTCCTTCCTCAAATATGT
>JAOWBH010170126.1:0-10676 GCA_028566215.1 Silene coronaria
CTGCTTGAGGCAGAGCAGTTGATACGAGACATGGAATGGAAAGCGGATGTGATGATTTGGGGTTCTTTGTTGAGCGCCTGTGGGAAATGTGGGAATGTCGAGGTTGCTGAAAGGGTTGTGGAAGAGATTTTAGCTTTAGACGGTAATAATCACGGAGTTCGTGTAGTTTTGTCCAATATGTATGCAGAGGCAGGGAGATGGGACGATGTTTTGAGGTTAAGAAAGGTGATGAAGGAAGGAAAGTTAAAGAAAATACCAGGTTGGAGCACAGTCGATTCTGGTGGTTGATGTTTTGTCCATTAGATTAAATCTGTACAGGTATGAGAATCTCTTCGACCTGCCTGGTAGACTTGAAGATGGGTTATTTGGATTGTGTCTGTCGGTCAGGTTTTTTCGAACAGGCTGGCTTTTCTAGGTTTACTGCCTGGTCTCTGAAGAGAGAGGACTAGATCAGTGTCGATAACATTGCTCACTGAGATTAATAAGCCTCGTGTATACTTTTGGATTCATCTCTGAGAGTAAGTTGTCCGATTAAAAGTTGCTACAAGTTTCTGAACAAAGACTTCTTCCAAGAGCTTTTTCACTCTGACTCGCCATATACCATTGTAATGTTGTATATGCCAGACATGACGCGGTCGATGCAAAGTCAGGCTTTTCAATTCATGCGAAAGACGTTTTTTTACGGGCTATGATGAGTGCAAGTGTGCGACATTAACAGTCGAGTTCGAATTGGTCAAGGAGTACAAGAAGTGTCACAGGGAGCATGAGAACTTGGATCCGTTGGCTGATCAGTTGATAAAAGGCTAAAAAACCTTGCCCCTTGTTGATTTCTTTTGCAAAACGCATCTCAGACGAGGTTTCCCTGCTCAATTTTGTTATAATTCCTTCATTTGTATATTATTTATCTTTCCCAAATACGATTGATTTATAAAGCCTTGCGGTTTAAATTAAAAGATTTGGAATTTTTTTTACTGTAATGCATGGTCATAAATAAGGCGTACCGAGAAGATAGTCTGTACAAGCTTAATCAGGTGCTTCTGTAACGTATTTATTTCACATATATACAATCTTGAATACAACAGTTTGTAAAGAGCCATATAATCCAGAATAATATATACAGTACAGGATCTTACCCCCAAATTTCTCCTATAATTCCAACAATTTAACCTGCATTTATGTAGCAGCAAGGATGCTTAACCACAGCTAGCAGTTAAAGGCAACCGTTAATTACCGGTCTTTAAGAGTACCAATCTGAACCGCAGCTCCGCTGTCCAGTCCTCTAATAAATCTTCCAGCTGACGACCAAAGTACCAATTCTTCACCTGGTGGCCATGAGGTGATGTTAGACTATTAGATTCATTTAAATTTAGAGTAAATTATAAATAACTCCCTTATATAATCGATTTTTTTGAAATAATCCCCTTCTATAATTTTTTATCCAAATAACTCTCTTATAAAACTTATTTTTCAACAAATCAATGCCTCCTCACCGGAACTATATTTATTTTTTACAATTTGATCGATATACACTTCCATATAACGTAATCTTTACATCGCTATTATGTTTTCATAACCTGTGACTAATTCCAAACCTCTCTCAAATCTAATAAACAAAGTTTATGGTTAAGTCACTCAAATCATGCACTATGAACGAAGAAGATTCAAGCATAAACTCGTCATTTTGTCTTATTTTAAAGAACATCATAGTGAGTAGGTGGGTAGAATAATAATTTAACATCTTATGTAAGTGGAAAATGGTGGAATAAATGAATTTTTGGCCGGAAAATTCAAAAATAAGTCTTATTCCGATAAAGAGGCATTGATTTGTATAAAAACATGTTTTAAAAGGGAGTTATTTGAATAAAAAATTATAAAAGGGAGCTATTTCAAAAAAGTCGATTATATAAGGGAGTTATTTATAATTTACTCTTAAATTTATAAAACATATATGTTACTCGGATAGTCAGCCAGACTCGATATGAGCGTGTGAGGCTGTACATACATATCCAAGTGACTAAGTGTCAGACTTGGCAGGGCTTTTGACAGAGGGAGACTGTCCTAAAATAAGGACAGGAGTCACGTCTTCATAACATAAAATATTTTCAAAAAATTTAAATATTAGTTTTAGAAAGTGAAATAGAGATATGTTGGAGAAATAAGGCTTGAACATCATAGAAAATGTTTCCTACAAAGTCTACTTTTCTACAATTGTCATACAAGCTTCCCTTTTAGCTTTTCTAGAAAAAAAAGTCGGATTGCAAGGGTCAAATATGGATTCCATTCTCACATTCTTGAGTATCATGTCGAATACAAGTACAGCCATAAAAGTGAAAAGTTGAGGTAACATAGCATGAAATACATGATATATACCAAATCATTCGTAATTCAGAGTACTACCGTTAGTGTGTGACACAAACATTCACGATCATGGGCTAGAAATCAAACAGGTTAGTATGTATTTATGGAAAAAAGAGTTGTTAAAGACACTAACCATGGGAATATGAATGTTATTAACAACTGCTCTTTGTACGGCCTGTCCTGCAGAACAATCTAAACCTTGTGCAGTGTGTTGTTTTGGGTTGCACGCTTCAAAAGAGAAGTGTACTCTCGACCCCTTGACCATTCATCAATCTCACGAGCCCTTAAAACTGGAAGAGGGTGAGAAAGTTGCCTTGTTTGAGCATTCCTACCAGAAATGTTTTATGGTTGCTAAATTAAAGTGAGTCGTTCAGACAAAACTTAATGACTTGCACTCAAAAGTCAAAACCAACCTTGAAACTTACCTTATATACCAGCCTGTTATGCTAGATGAAGCTTTATCATAAGAGCGAGCTTGCTCCAGAAAGGCATCCACATTTAGTTGGTCTGCCATTGAAGGACAGCCCCCAGAGAGTTTCATCAGAACTGATATGACAGTCTCTTGTAAGACCATCCAAGGGAGAAAGAAAGGGTCAGTTATATAAGCTACTGCCAGAGTAATTAGAGGAAGAATGAAAACTTTTAACTAATCAACATCCTAATCTTTCCATCCATTGAATAATCTTCTGGTATGTTATTACCAAAATTAAGAAAAATGGCAAGATGATGAAAATGTAAGTTGTGAAAACTGTGAGGTCAGAAGCCATAATGACTACAAATATAAAAAGCAAAAATTCAAAGTCAGAAATTTATTCATATACACTGAAAATGGATACCAAGAAGTTTATTCATGAACAGACACACAGAGGCATTAATACAAATTAAAAAGACCAAGTGCATAAATTGGCAACATCAAACCTTAGGATCTTGAGCAACAAGAAGGGCAGCACGATCACAAGTTAGCTCTGCAGCTCGAAGCCAGCGGAGCAACTGTTCTTCTATGCTTTGAGCGATTAACCCACCTATTCCTGTAATCAAATACAGAGCTTCACTTTTCACAGACAACTTGAACCACCTTAATGGCGATGAAAGTAAAACATATATATATGTGCACTTTCCTAGCAGACACACTATATTTGGTATCTATCATCTATGTCATTCTATGTACATACCTTAGAAGTACAAATGATTAAATGAATTGAGTTTTATAAGCTGTAAACAAGTAAACAATGTTACTTACCAGGTATTGTGTATGCCCCGAGAGCTAGGATATTAGCATATGTCAGCCATAACCCATGATCACATTTCAGATGACCCAACTCGTGAGCCAATACGGCCTATTGAAAATTGAAACACTGTAATTAATTTTGTGTTAAGTCGTGCTCGTAATTAGACTAATAAATCAGTTATCACAACTGATAACTTTAGGCATCCTAGAGAGCGAGATCCAAGCAGAGAGGGAAAACAGACAGGAGACAAGAGGAGATTATGTCAATACCTGCAACTCTTTACGTGTCAAAAGCTCAATAAGACTTGTATGAACAACAACGAAAGGCCTTTTACCACTGATGGCTAAAGTGTATGCATTTGGTGTAGGGCTCTGACGAACGTACAAATCAGGAGGCTCAACATTCAGTATTTCTGCAGCCTCCACCATCAAATGGTGCAGTTCAGGAAGCTGATTTTGCATAGTCGAATGAAACAGAAGTTATGCGGGTGAGGAAAAATAAGCTTCATCAATCAAATATACTGCACATAAAAAATATTCACTAAGCACATCGCCTACGAGAGGCAGATGTCGTCTTCCAACAAGTAGGTTCACCTCATTAGAAGACCTTTCAGGGGTTACTATTCTCAAATAGTGTTTTTAATAGCTGAAATAAAGACTTCTAGAGTTTTCAGTTCCATAAGGAGCTGAATACATAAAGGATAAGCACATGAACATTAAGAATCTTCAACAAAGCTCTTGTCATGTGTGTATTGGCAAGTTGCAATATTTCAGTGCCTTGCAGCTTGCAGGAGCAAATGCTTGATTACATTACTGTCATACATTGCTAGTTCGTTCTCTGTTCCCTCATCTTTTCTCCTAATAGACTACCAACATATCTGACCTTTTAAGTCAAGAAAACTACGTCAGTAATTCATGTTAGAAGCCAAGCTTGCGATATCATGTCGTGTATCCAGGCATCACCGAATGTTCCATGTGGCAGGTAATTAAACTGGCAGTCATATGCACGAATCCCTTAATAGCTCAAGCACATGGGGAACATGGTGTCTATAGTCTAGCACATTCACACAGTATACGGAAGGGAGATCGACCAATATCTGGGAATCCACGGATGAGAGATTCTTGCAACAAGAGTTTTATATATCTTGCCAGTTGTTTTTACTATTCTCCCAAACATACTCCGTATATGATGCCAATGCTAGCACATACATAACAGGCAACAAATACTATTATTAACTCTAATTTGACTTACACGTTCATCGTACAACAATACAACATGTTAGCATTCTGAAGTTCAATAACAAACGTGAAATGCAACTCAACAACGGCAAAGCATATGAATCACCAAAAGATCATACAGCCAGTAACATTGGCTTGAATTTAAGTTGAATGAATTAAAACATGTCGCCTTGAACTCCCAACTATCATGGAGAATCACTTACTAGGAATTCATATTCCAGAGCCCATACAAAACGACACACAAAGAGAACAAGTACAGTCATTACTCATATCCAAGGGGCGAGATGAAAGGCAGTTGAATCAAAAACGAAAATGTAAGGGAACATGCTTGATTTTGATTTACTTGTGAGTAAACGTTTTAAGCATACGTCTACCAAACAATTACCTGATCTTTAGATACAAGCAGTGACGTCCCAATGTTCTCAAGATACATGACCTGCTCCGCGATAGATCCTTACATTAAGAAAAAGAAAGTATGAGTCAAAGAGATATTACTGTGAAAAACAACAATTTCATTAACATCATTAGCAAAATACCCTCTTTATCTAACATTAACCAACTTTTAAAATTTAGGCTTCCATTCCCAAATAAAACAAGGTTTTACGGTTTGTAATAGAAGAGAACAAAATCTAGGGGATTTTCACTTTGGCAGAAACTTATCCTAATGTATGGAATGAATGCACCATAATGACCAACTAGTATCTAATGGTATAGGTCAATTCTTTTAGTGACTTGGCAAAGTCATTTTTGTTCTTTTCTCAAGTTTGACGTCTTGTACAAATCATCGTAGGTTCGGTTGGTGATCCCAAGTATATACAGTCGTTTGGTAGACGGAGAAACTAGGAAGTGCCAACTCTCATGAAATAGCTATTCGCACACTAAAGTACTAAATCAAACATGGCATAACATACACCGAATAGGTACTTCCCCATTTTATACAGAAACTTCCTATTCAGTAGGAATTGTAACTCATGTCAGTAGGTACTTGCCCCATTTCTACAGAAAATTTGGCATACAAAAACTCAGATTTATATACTTCATGGGAATTTCAATGCCCAATTTTTCCAATGCAAACAAAACGTGGCAAAACATACACAGAAGAAATAAAAAACTACCTGCTGAACAGACATATCGAAAATTTATGGCATTTTTTCGTAAAAATCCATACTGAAATTTGAGAAGTATGGCGTGCAACGGGCTCATGATGTCCCACGTCAACATGAGTCAATCAAATTTAAGTCTACAAAATCCTTTACACAAATTCAACAAACTATGCTCAAAGTGATTCACAAGTAGTAAAGCAAACTATGCGTAAGCTTTTAACATGAACCAAGGTTGCACTTTGATTTGCATCAGATTTTGAGCTTGCCTAAGTTTAAGATTGTCTCTTACGATATAGCTCGAGCTAGAGATCAGCATAAAGCTTAACTGCTTGTGAATTCAAGACCCAGCCTAGGCTCGTAGCAACCTACTTAGTTCAAGGAATACTTTTTTTTTTTTTTTTTTGGAAGAAAAGTGTTAATTGTATATTTGTATCACAATTTGTATTGTTAGAATATTTTGGGAAATGGTTGTCTACTTTGTTGTTGGTTTAGTGTGTCATTCAACATCAATTACTTAGCCTAAAGATAGAATTAATATTGGCCAACCCAATCCAAGCTCAAAAGAACAAAGCTCTATTAAGCTTAGACTCGGGATTGGCTCAAAATCGAATATGAACACGCTTAAACTGAGCTTTGATCAAACATATTCCAAGGAATTATGAGCTACCCCACTTCATTAACAACCACACACGAAACTCTAAAAGCTCATTGTAGGAAATTCTTACTCAATTCCTATCCACAATTATGATTTTACCTTAAACTAGCCTAAAGAAAGTTCATCATGCATAAGATCATTGTATGATACAAGAATTGTCAATTTTGGATGAAAGGTAGTCCCTCCGTCTCAATTATTTGTTTTATTTTTGATTAAAATACGCCTCATAAATAATTGCAATGCTTGATTCAACAATTACAATTGCAGCACAAACTGAAACATCTCGAGAAACAATAACTAACTCGTACCTAATAAAGCCTTGCCGATTTGATCTAGTCCAGGAATTGCTCTCAATATAAGCGTATTCTGATTTCCGCAAATACAAACAAATATTTCAACACTTCAATCAAACAAACAAAAACAAAAAATACTCACTCCGTCTCAATCATTTGTTTAACTTTAATTAAAATACCCCGACCATCACAACAAATAGAAAAAAAGTAAACAAATGATTGAGACGGAAAGATAAGAATCAATTTCATGAGAATATAGTGTAAATTACTTGTCGATCAAGTGGATGTCTGAATTCATCAGCATCAAGATTACGGAAAACAACAGCTGAAGAAGAAGACGACGAAGCAGCAGCAGCTTTGCAAACTGAAATGCTGACCCTTGAATTACGCGGTGTGTGAGTGGGTCCCAAACTTATATGGGATGACTTGGCGCGAAAGCAAGAGAAAGCTTGTTGTGGAGATAAGCATGGCGACGAGACAGAAATTGAAGCTGCCATAGTCTCTCTCAAGTTTTTTGCGGAAAGAGCGATGGTCGATAACAGATTTTTGATTATTTTATTTTATTTATTAATTTTGAGGTGAATGAGAAATTAAATTTGAGAGGTTAGGATTTTCAGTGTGATTAGTGTGTCCAAGTCGACTGTTTTTGGTGGTTCTTGTGATTTTGCGTTGCCGCCTTTTCCTTCCTTCATTCTCTTGCCTTTCTGTTATTACTTTCGATTTGCATAAGGTCGCTACAATAAAAAGACTTAACTCGTGATTTTGAAGTGTCCTACATAACTATGGAGTACATTTGATCAAGTATTTGAAATTTAGGAAATTTTAGACCCGTCAAATGGGTCGAGTTATGGTTGCCTGTTAGGTACAATTTTCACTTGTAATTACTTGCAGTGGGTTAATTGTGGGCTACTGTTCACAGTTAATCGTTTGTGCAGGGTCACTAGAGAAGCCACATACTGGCTCGAGTCGAGTCATTTGGACAGGCACTGGGGTGGCTACTAGCTAATAGCCACACATTGAGTTTAAGTTATGTATCCAACTATCCGTTAGTTAAATTAGTTAGCGAGACTAGTGATTGGCCATACTCGGCTTAACATCAACATGAATTATGGTTGTGGTAGGGAGGGAAAGAATTCCATGCGTTGCAAAAATGAAAAGCAAAAAAAAACTTTCACCAGTGTATATTTGCGCTCACACTGCATATGTTAGACAGTCACCAGTTTTTTCAACAAACATAAGAATTCGAAAGTAAAACAAGGGTGCTACTATTTCAGAAATATAGTCTTGTACACAAGCACACTATCATAGATTGTTTATAATCACAAGATAGAGAGATACATGGCTTGTTCAATTCGTTTTCGTTTTCTTAATAGAGCTAAAATCACTCTTTCGCCGCATCTTACAATATATGTTCCTGAACACAAGTGATGTCTTATTGACTAATCAAAACACCTTTACTATTTCACCTTAATAATAACCTGACCCAAGCCAGAATGATCTTCCAAGCTTGCGCTTTCTCAGAAAAATTTGGCTCACACATTACAGATACACAGCAGACCGCGTCAGCTTCCAACCATTTACACTCCAGCTTGTTCACAGAGGTCAAGTAACTCCAGGGTCTGTAAAAACAGCAAGATTTTCAAAACCATCAATTCAATGTTGATCCGTATATTTATCAAGATATGTAGTAGTGTAATCATAATCAAGGGTCATGACATTTACCTCCAACACTGAGAGTTCAAGACGAAATTTAGGACCGTCATAGTGATGGAGGACTGGCCTAAAAGAATCTTCCTCCAATGCTTTGCACAGTTTTCTGATGCGGATCCTCACCTAGAATTGGCAGAATCAAATTAACAGTAGAACAACGATAATTAAACAGCAACAACGCAGTTCCCACAAATGGTTGGCTAAGGGGATTTAGATCTTAGATGTACGCAATCTTACCCACATGTTAAAAAGGGAAGAAGGATGACCCATAATGAAAATCACATCGAGAATCACATCAAACATCTATTTCATAATAATAAAAAAAAGCGTGTCCAATTTAGCGAGTCTTTTTGCTTTATTCTATCGTAATTTTGGCTCCGTAAAAATGGAAGCAAATTGGCAGCAATAACATCAATAGTTTACCTGTGCAGGAAACCTTGATTCACCCTTGCATTTCTTATCTTCCCATGCAGTTGGGTCTATATTTGAGCCCCCAAAGCTAGATGCCTATCAAAAGTCAATAAAAAAGTGGAGCAAATGAGATGATACATTGATAACAATATTGGAAGACAAATCTTACTTGTCCAAACAATAAACAGTAACATCACACAGTAACTGATTTGCTTATACTAATCAAAGTAATTTCAAATTTGTATCATTGCAATATCTCTCAGATCTTTACTCAGACAGACAGACCTCAAACACAAGTAATTTCAAATTTGTAAATGTTATAGGGTCCATACAGTGCACAACCACCTGAACTTTCAGCTCCACATAAACCGCGGCCCCAATGAAGTATAGAGATCAAGTCTGTTCGCTGGTCTATTCATTATTCAGTATTAACTATTGACAGTACCGTTAGGGTTTAGATTGAACCATGTGACACGACAGCTCAGTGCAGCTAGGATGTTTCTGAAGAATTTAGAAATAAAGATAATTGGCGATGGCACAAGCCACAAGGACGCTATTTATATCCTACTCTTCAAAAATTGTATTCAAAATTCATACACAAATTACTGATATAATAAAGATAATGGACAATAAAGAAGATAAGTACAGACCTCAAATATTCCATAAAGCTGATGAGTTGTGTAATTGTACAGGAACAAGGGTAAACCTGGTGTAATTGCTCGAACAGAGTCCCTGTATCTAGGTGGTAAACCTGAAAACATAAATTGATTAGCAATCACCACCTCATCGCTACAAACCAAACAAAATTAGCAGATAGTTATCTTGTCTTCTGGCTGGCTTAGATTGTCGGGTAATAGTTATGAGAGTAATGGAGGGAAAACAGATGAAAGTAAGGGTAGTGGTGGCGGTTGATAAAGGAAGATGAAAGTGATGGCGAGAGGGAAGTAACTACTCCATAGAGAGAGGCCGAGAGGGTAATAGTTACCCAACTAACCCCTAGGATAATGCATTTGGCCCCGTGTCGGAGTAATAGTTCACTCACACCCCTCTACATCCTCTATCATTCACCATCATTTCCATCAGTTTCGCCTTGTTTTGACCTCATAACAATTATTCTTAATTCAAGCAAGCTCTTGAAGTGAAATCCCTTGTTTGGATAGCAAATAAGGGTGGAGGGAAATGGAGGGGGAGGGATTTGGAGGGATCCATTTTCCCTCCTCGAAGGCAAACCAAAATCTCTCCACCAATAGGAAAGATTTGGAGGGAAATTGTATCCAAACATCCACTCCCCATTCCACCTCCATTTCCCTTCCCTACCTTTCCCTTCCCTCCACTTTTGCTATCCAAATAAGGCCTAAAACAAGAAGAATTAAGGCACAACCATAAAAACAAAGCGTATGATGATGATTATAACAGGAAAGTTTTATGGATATGAAAATTACCAAAAAGCTGTCGCTTTAAGTTCTCCTGCATGGTATCATTGTTGCACACAAAGATATATCCACCAAGTACCTCATTTCGAGGTAGTGTTTCTGCTGCAGGCAAGGTCTTGAACCTTTTCTCATTGGCATTTTCCATGTTATTGTTGTTGTTGTTGTTGTTGTTGTTGTTGATGTGATTGTTGTTATTAGCCTTGCTAAATGTCATGTTTTCAATAAGGTTTACGTTGCCCTTCTGAT
>JAOWBH010170137.1:0-19341 GCA_028566215.1 Silene coronaria
CATATTATTTATACGTTATAATCCTTTAATTTCGAGATATATACGGATATATCCCTTCAGAGTGGAGAAGCACATGAGGGTCCTACCTTTGTCCCCTCTACCAATTTCCTCTCACAAACGACCCGTCTTAAAATCCTACCCGTCTTAAGCAAGACTTACTCTAATTTATTTATTTTTAGTTCACAAGGGCATCTTTGCAAGATGAGAGAATATATTCGATTGGTCTTTTTTAAGACGCCATGTCAGTTTTAAGTAGACCTGACAAAATTGACCCGAGTCGAATGACCCAACCCGAATAACCCTACCCAACACATGAACTCTAGGCCCAAACTTGACCTGAAACTCGAATTGACCCGACCCAAATTAACCTGACCCAAATGTTTATTTTGCAAACTAATTATTATTCACAGATAACTTGATACTAATTGATCCGAAAATGACCCGACCCGAACCCAAACCCGATCCTAATTTTTCAGATCCGACCTGAAACTGACCCGAACCCGATCCGGTTGACCCATTTGACAGGTCTAGTTTTAAGGATGAAATGAGTCAAGTTACCTCATAATCTCATGATTTTATTTTGATATATTAGAGGAAATATAAAGTAATGGAGAAAAAAGTAATCAAATAAATATATGCGGCTCGTTTTCTATTTAAAACAGATATGCTCGTCTGATACAAGAATCTATGGAACATTTTCTAGGGAAGGGAGTAAAATTGATATGGAATGTCCCGAAAACCAAATTGATATGAAATGGGCCGGCCCGGTTACCTTGGGCTGTAAGATGAGGACCAGCTTTTAATATCACTCATTCTTTAAATTTAGCCCAAATCAAAATAAACAATTTTCTGGAAAAAAAAAAAAAAAAAACTCACTAGGCTTTGAGTAAGTCTCTTGCAAGACCGTCTTACATTATAAAAAATGTAACTACTTATCATGTGAGAGGTCTTACAATAAACTTATTGTAAAACCGTCTCATATGAGGATTAATTTTGGGGTTTATGTAGTACTCGTAGTAGATATCAATTTTCGATACATAACATATGACCAGTGAGGCAATTCCACAAACACAAATTTTCATTTGTGACGGGTGTAACTTATGACGTAAGACAAGCTTGCAAGTGGAAGACACAAGTGGTGAGAGGCTTGTGAGACGTCACCGTCACAAGCGAGACGAGTTGTTCCACAAATTTGGCCAACAAATTTTTCTCATAGCAAAATAGCAAAGGATTAGTGAATTGTAGCTGTACATACCAAAAGGATCCGGTTTCGCATTGTTACAAGCAAGTTTGAGCAATCTTTTAGTACTACTACCTCAGTTACCGTCGTTTGTCCTTCGATTAAAATACCCCTCACAAAGAGTATAAAAGGTAAACAAAAGGATGTGACGGAGGGAGTACAAAACCGTGAAACAACTACCTATGCGTTGCTCCAAACAGCTTCACCCTCTTCTATACCGTTCATGGTATCATACAAGGGCCGGTTCAATGTCTCCGGCAAGTAAAGCGCAAGCAACCCACCAACAAATCCACAAACTGCAAACACCGCAAAGGGCAATCCACCACCCATGACCACTACAAACGGTGCCAATATTGCACCCATTTGAGACGCTTGCGTAGTACACCCTAACGCGGCATTCCTCACCACAGTCGGAAACAACTCAACCGTGTAGATGAACAATAAATTATAAGTACCCGCCATCCCAAAAATCCCGAAAATCCCACAAACCATCTTTAGGATCTTAAATGTACCGTAATTCTTCATCAAGGCTCCTAACAAGCAGAAAAATCCACTGAAGCATGTTGTCCCAATCGTCAAGGGCTTCCTCCCTAACCTATCCAGCAAAATCGCGGTTATTGTGAATGCTGGCATTTCCGCGACAGCATTGAGGAATACGTTCAAGTACAGATTGGTGTCTAAATTCACTACATTTAGGCTAAGTCCGTAGTACACGAGTGCACAACAGAAGTTTATAGCCACGGCTAGGAAGAGTCGTATTCTTGTGAGTGGCGATTTAAGCACATCTATCAAATTCCCTGTGACTTCTTCCCTTTCTCCTAATAAGTTTTCATCATCTTTAGTACCGGAATTAGAGGAATCGTCATCAAGCATTAACTCGACTCCTTGAGGAATGGTCCTACCGTTACATTGAGCCATACTATGCATAATCTTTATCGCCTCCTTTGTTTTCCCTTTCACTAAGTACCATCTAGGAGATTCCCATAAGAACGGAGCTACCATGGCAATGAAGATAATCGAAGGGATAGAAGACGCGATGTACAGGGCTCGCCATGATTGGAAAATGTAGGCAATACCCGAGAGCATGGCTATACCACCCGAGAAAAAATAAAAGGTTGACATACCGGCAACCCCACGCTTGGAGGGACCAATGGGTTCAGTGGCTAGGACAAAAGCACATAGGCCTACTCCACCAACACCAAGACCTGTCAAGAATCGTAGGAGGGTGTAGATGACGTAGTTTGGAGCAAAGGCGGTTAAACAACCTAAAATCGCGTTCATTATGCATACAACTACTAATGATCCTTTTCTTCCTAGAGATGAATCCGAAAGATGGCCGAATATTCCTGCCCCTGAAATCAACCAATGTATATATATATATATATACACGTTAGAAAATCGCTTATAGTCGAGTTCTACTGCATGAATCTATCCTAGAAAAGAGCAGAATTATCGACATTCATGAATTTATGACAAAATTTATCAAGCCAGGAGGCTTCTGATTGTTCTGTAAGACTGTAACCAGCAATTCGAACAACGAAAATCCTACAATAAACAAACTTTAAACAAGAATCAAGTACAAATCAGGTCATTTCGGGTTCTAAATGTTTCTTAATGAACATAGTCATTTGGATAACCCGGGACCAACTTCATTGGGTCATTTACGAGTCATAGTTATCGCTAATAACTGAGTGGTATCGCCTTGCATGTGCACAAGTTTATTGTAAAACGGGTCCTGTTAATAACTATAATTATCCCCCTAACATGGTCATTTTTAAATTCATTTCACATTATCTTTGTGTAAAACCGACTTTTACCTACAGGACTAATTGCTAAAAAGAATGATCATTGAGACTTGAGAGGTGTAAAGCAAGAAGAGGATGGGACAAGGAAGCATGCAAGTAGAAGTAGTGACTAGAAATAATAAGTGAGCTGCCATAAAAGAATGACACCACAAACTACTTTCTCTTTATTTGGTTACACCCGTCTTCACATTTTTGTTCTAGATAGAGACGTGCCCCTTTCTATAATCCTACTCTTTAACTACATCCTATCACTTTGGACTGCAACTTTGTATTTATAATCATATATTTTTGTTGTAATGTTTGGAAAAAATTCCTCGCCAAAGCGGGATAGTCTTAAGCTTAAAACTGGTTAAATAATAACAAGAAAAATGCATAATGAATAGTGAAAAACAAAAGATTTGACTTAAATGGTTATGTGAGATGATATTTGACACGTTTTAATGTTAGACGGATATATACAATATTCTAACAATCTTTCTCACCCATATAGGCGATAGGGTATTTCGGAAAATACAAATTCTCATTTAAGACATGGGCACAAGACAGTTAAATAAATTCCGGTTGGACCAAAGAGAGTCATAAATTATGTTATTTTGTATTTAATAATTTCAACTCAATTTACTTCAATTCTGTTTTGATCCTAACATCCTAAGAGTGTAAGTTTAGTTTATTTTTACTCTTTACTTTAGTTCATTTTATTTCATTTTTACTCGATAGTTTAGCCAAGTTCAACTTAACACTTATAAGATCAGTTTAACTCGGACGATTTCAGTGTAGAAGAACGGGGCCTTAATATTCTTGTAGCTTTATAATGCATTTGACAAAATCAACTCCAAACACAAGTTTTGTAAAGCAAATTTACAGTCACAAAGGCAAGATAACTAGATAAGTTAATAAAATTGGGGACCAAATCTCATGTCATGGTACAAAGGAATATGCCATTAACAAAGCTTTAGTACAAGGTAGTATCTTGGAGACTTTAGTAAAGAGATAATAACACAATAATGTCTAATTGTGTGGCATGCATGCATTTGTAATGATGCAAGTAACTTAGCCTCTAATATTCCTATCACTGGCGGAGCCAAAGAAGGGCTAGTAAGGGCACTCGTCCAGCGAAAATTTCAACTTTTTTCGAGTTTTCCTTGTACCATAACCCGTTCAGTCCTGTTGAAATTTTGTCACCCCCGTTGACTTCTAATCCTAATTCGTATATAATTAAGCATTTTATCATCATTTTGTAAGGGGAAAATTTGAATTTGTCATCTTTTATGACATGTGTATACACACACATATATACAGACTATTGACAGAAACAGTAGTAGTGGTTGTGCACATCATACATGCCTTATTGAAATATAAGACTCAGGGAAAACAAAACATCATAAAAGTGACTTCTAACGTTTTCTTTAGAGGATGCAATGTACTCTGGTTTATGGTACTACAATATAAAGAGAGGCGAAATATAACAACCATAAAATTATTAAAGAACTTTCGTTTTAACTACTATGTTTGAGGCGTTCAACTTAAGAGATTCTATCTAGGTTAAGACTTCTTTGAAAGGGAGGCGGAATATAACACTTAACAACCATCAAAATATTAAAGAACTTTCGTCTTAACTACTACAGTATGTTTGCGGCGTTCAGCCTAAGGGATTCTATCTATAGGTTAAGACTTCTTTGAAGGGAGGCGGAATATAACAATTAACAACCAACAAAATATTAATAAAACTTTCGTCTTAAGTTCGAGTCGTTCGGCCTAAGGGATTCTATCTAGGTTAAGACTTCTTCGATAAAATATCCTATATTTGTCGATCACGACTCTCCCTGAGTGGTTTCTGACAATGAGGAATTATTTTTTAAACTCAAATATATCTGATTATATAATAATTTTGGATTTTGGATTTTTGGTAAAGGATCTTCAAATGGACTGACCTATACGAATTTAATAAGGAATAATATATTTTATGCTGAGAATCTAGAGATATAGTCGTGCTGTTTGATCGACAAATTGCCTTAGAAAACAGCAATCTACATTGTACACCTATCTACAACACATCCAAAACGAAGCATGTGTTGTTTGACTATATCCATAGCCACCTTGCTACTTTAATACCTCATTTATTAATTTTTTTTTACTATTTTCGTTTCTGTTGTTTATTTACTTTTTATATCACAAGAGCAAATATAATGTAGATAGGTTTGAACTTTGAACTCAGGCCATGATCGAGTATCACTGATCATAATTTTACCAGTTAAGATAACTGACATCCGCATAGAACAAGGACGTTGCGAGTGCATTTATGCTGCCCTAGTAAATATTGCAGGACTGAAAAGACTAGCCATAAAAGAGTTGTAGGGAATAGTACGTCAGAACGGACGTACTAGGTAAAACCGTCTCATACAAATAGGTTTTACGGAGTTTATAACTAGGTCACCATGAGTTTTTTTTTTTTTTCGTCGGTCTTCTAAAAATACTAGTTAGTAGTGAGAATGTGACACAGTAAAAAAAAAAAACTATTTTCATTTAATTAGTGCTATTTAACATTTTATATGAAGAAAAAAGGAACTTTAAGTGAAATAAAGTGAGCTTTAATTTCGATAAAACAGTACAATGAAAAATAAATAACCGTGAATCCGTGATCTTTGTATACCAAATTTAATTAAAATATGTCACATTATCAGTTATCACGTGACCCTTCACATAATTTGACAAAATTTAAACTTAATCAACCAATAAACAACTTCACAAATCTCAGTAAACTACTTCCGTAGCACAACTAATAACGTAACACGGTCTTACACAAATTTACTATAAAACAGAGATTTTTCACCAGTATTTTACCTACGAATATGGAGTAACACAGCCTAGCACTAACTAATAAACTAATCAAAACAAATACAGAGTATAATAATCTATAATAACAATAAAAAAAAAATTAAAAAAAAAAAAAAAAAAATTAAAAAAATTGCATACCTATCATGCACCCAAAGAAGAACAATCCTTGAACTAATCCAACCTTATATTTATCCTCACAAAAGAGGCCCCACTGAGAAATAGTAGACGCATCAGGTCCGTGGGACCATTCCCACGAACCTGGTGACAAACTACAAAGTGGGGCCTCAGCCCGACAGCCAGTGCCAATGCACCGCCAGTCGGGCTCACGATCAGCAAAAATCATAACCATTGTATGAAAAGCCTCCAATGCCCATGCGAGGCTTGTTAATACGAAGTGTCGGACTTGCCACGGTCCGAACTCGCCGCAATATTTTTGTAACATGTCGTCGATGTTTAGTTTTTCGACACCATTCGATTTGCCATTGTTTTCGGTGATCAATGGTTGGTGAAGGTCCCCGATACCCGGGAGAAGCGATGCGGAAGGCATATTTTTATTTTATTTAATTTTTTTCTCTAAGGGTTTTTATTATTTTTTGGTTTTATTATGTTATAAACATAATAATAATTTTTTTTATATATTTTGGTTTTATTGATGGATAGAATGTATATATGTTTGTATTTATAGGAGTATATATGAATATGATTGTGTTCCTTGTATATGTAGATGAAGGATATTAATTTGATGCCGTTTTTACTTTTTTTAGTTTAAAATTGGAGTGAATAAAGCATGTGTTTGACTTATGGTTAAATTGATGCATACAAAATTACAAATATAATCAAGTAGGTTGGTAGTGTTTGATTTATAGTCAAATTAGTAGCAAAATAAAACGGCTTAGTAGGAGGCTATTGGGTACCTTTAATTTAAACTTCGTCGTAAACTACAGAGGTTAACTAGCTTACTTTTTTTTTTTGTCAATCAAAGCGCGCATAAAGTCGCATTATAATAGAGGGGAGGAAGATTTGAACCTGGGACCTATTGTCCACAATGCCTCCGTCTTAACCACTAGACTAAGACATCTTCGGTAACTAGCTTACTTGTTAAAACAAGAACGGATGTATTTTGTTACTACATTAAACCCGTCATCATCATCAAAATCGTAGCTCCCTTTACACCAAAAATAACATAAAATTTGGTTATTAATAATTTCTTTTATTTATTATTTGTATATATACTAGTTTTGTTCCGATTCGAGTCGAAGAGGGCCATATGGCGGTAAAGCTTACCATCAAGAGTTTTAATACTATATCTTTCGGACTTGAACTAGATCTCGAATTAAGTTAGAACAATCGTTTCTCCATATTGTAAGTACTTAAGGTTGTTGGTGACTATGTATAGCGAAAATAGTTTGGATACGAAGTAAAACTTTAATTTGACTTGATCGATTTTATCACTACATTTACTATTTCATCAAATTCAATTACCTTCATGCAATTTTTTTAATAGATTTAAAGTGGCAAGTTCAATTCGAAGCATTGAAATTGGATTATTCAATGATGTGGAGTGGAGGTGTATTTTCGCTAGAGATGGAAAATTTTGTGTGGTCTAAACTCATATAAACTGATATACGGAGTACTCCGTAAGTTTGTAGTAGTTTAGGTGAGTAGACGGATATGGACCGGAGATCGGACCGGTACTGGTCCAAACTACAATTAACCTTTTCTACCCCACGAGGTTCACAAGGGTGGTAAGTGTAGTGCAATAATGGCGAGGACATGGCAGTCAATGAACTTTTTAAATTCACTTCAATCGAAAATTTGCATTTTCTTGTCAACGGTAATAATCCCTCTGTCTCAGTCAATAATTTTCACTTCCTTTATTTTTCCCTCACAAAATAAAGTAAAAGTATAAACTATTCACTGGGTAAGAGGAAGTACTACATTACAACTTTACAGCGTAGTCCATTTTGACTTTAGAACATCGGATAGTTAAATAGACGGCTGATTTAGGTAATTCGTGTTCTTATTCATTATCCATCTAAGTCGAGTACGAGAAAATTTTAGAAACATTAACACTTGGTATAAAAATCAAATGAAAATTTGAACAATACAAAGATAGAATCGACAACCCAGGTTGCGTAAAAAAAATCATCGAATATTGGGGCTAGTAAATCTGAATCGGCCCCTTTATCAAGTCGATAATCTATTCTCGTCTAAGATATCTTAAGACAGCTTTTGCACTCAATTAAAATAGCGGTGAAATTAAAAGGAGATTAGAGCCTTAAAATGATTTTAAACAAGGCCAACTAGTTGATAACTTGATATGCCTCATTTTCCTAATAAGTCTCCTATAACATTCTCGTATCATTGAAGTCAAGCAATGAACAATTAATACATTATACCACCAGTTGTATGGTGTAGAACTCAAGATCTATACTAAAATTTTCGAGTTTTGTTTGAAAAAATCTGAGCTATAGTGTAAAGTATCTGAACTCACCCACTTAAACATAAAAAATATAAATTTTAAACAATTCAGAAAAATTACACATAAACTCGATTAAATGTATAGTGTTGTAACTTATTATACAACCGGTGGTATGATAGTATTTGTCAGCGATGCATGTCGCACATGTAAGTAAAAGTATTGTGGCGTGATATACTTGCTTTTGCGAAATTATTAAGAAACACATTCCGTATCATATTTGACAGATAATTTATTATTTGTATCGTATCATGGAAAATGAGAGTTGAGTTTCTTAAATACAACTCTCAAATGATTGCTAAATTATTATATATAGTACCTCATTTCAACAACAAAGTTTTAAACTTTATTATAATGATTATTACATTAATATATTATATATGTAATTATAGTAAGTTTAAAAAAAGGATGAGTATTAAGAACTGTTAATAAAAGTTATTCCCTCCTTTCCAATAATTAGCTAATAACCGAGGAATGGCAACACCAAGGACGTCTTCCCGACGAATAGAGCGGAGCTCAGGTGGCGATGATAAAAAAAATGGTCACGTCTGTCCATGATTGGCTAGTCAATCACTAGCACGATTAGTTTCCCAATACACATGCTCAAGTTTTATAATCCATCCTAACTATGAAACGAAAGCATTACAGAGTACGAATTAAATAATTGATTGTCTTTAATGAGACCCGAATAAGAACGTGAGAAGGGTTAAGTCTTCAAGCTTGTTCAAGACCCGCAGCTAGACTCACAAGTCATAACTCATAAGTCATAAACTCACATAAGCTTTCTATAAAATTATTTTTTAACCCTAAAATACCGAGTAAACCAATGAAACTAGGAAAGCATATTGATGGACTAGAATGTGAAACTTTATGATATAACTCGGATTCTTTATAATAAAATTTAAAAATATTAATATAAAACCCACATTCTACATCGTCGGTTATACTACAACTGTTAGGTGGTCGTGTTGTTGAAAATTGAATAGGCTATTTGGACTAGACTTGGTTCAGTAACGTGCATGGATAAAATTGAGTGGGCTTGATTGTTACTGAACGTAGCATGGGATAGATTGGATCCATTGTGGCCCAATTCTCTTGTGAGTAATAAATTCACAATATTAATATTTTTGTAAAATCATTTTATGGTATTATGTATGACTCGGGAGACCGTCTTATACAAGATTCAGTGAAGAATATAAATATTCTTTTTCTGGTGTACACCATCGAGTTAAGGATCATTAGGGTGGCAAAGCACACTCATGAATTTTAACATTGTTGTGGTACCAGGAATCGAAAACCTTTGATTAAGCTAAAAGTCTAAAACACCACCATACGAGTTGATCTAAGTGTTCATGGGTTGAGAGTGATATAGATAAGGCCAACTCTAGCCCGAGTTAAATCTGATACAAATTGATAAGAGTGTAAAGCTTAAATTGACTCAATCTGATGTTCCATCGGGTTTATTTATTAATCTCAGATCGATAATCTGAGACGTAATCAACATTTGTTTCTTTTAGACGGATTCAACAACGATCTTGGCACTACGGCACCGCCAAGCACCGACGTTGCATGTTCTTACCCTTGAAACGACTCTGTACAGCGCATTCACCTTCCCAGACCAAAGAATTACCACTTTATAAGAGAATAGGCTGCTCCCTCTATTGCCAATTGATTTTAGAGAACTCTTTCTCCTCCGTACGAGTGCGGCCCAGGCCCAATTATGAAATTTAACAAAAACCAACTTCATACCTTGCTCTGAATCTGATCATTCCTCGCCGCCTTCTAACCCCGTTTCTATCTCCTTGAGTTAATCACTCATGCCATCAGAGTTCAAGCTGCCATCAGCTGTCAAGCTGCGAAAGCGATACACAATCCAGTGTTCACACGCCAAATACGCAGAGGCAAACAAAACTTTAGCTGACTAATCCAACTACTCATAGATTTGGTGTAAAATGTAAATCGAGCTTGCAAGATACAGACTCTATATATGTCGAAAAAACCAAGTTACAAAGAAGAGGGCATTGCTGTCAGTTCATAAAATTTGTCTATACTTACATTACCATGAAGATACTAAAGAAAGAAACACTACTTATACAACAATGGTAAAAAGACCACCCTCGCCTCGGTTAAGGTTCGTCTTCCCACGCCTATCGACTTTCCTTCATTTGTCGCTAGAAAGAATTAAAATAAACCATCTACTGCCCTTTCTATATAATCTTGCGTCTATTATGTTCTCCAAGTATGACTGTATGAGTCTTATGACCAAGATCAATGCCAAGCTGAAGCCGAAATCAGCATTCTGTCCTTCCAACCTAGAAGCATAGCACCGTCTTTCTCCACCAGTGTATAGTGTTCGGAGTAGCACCTTAGTAAACCTCGAATCACCGAGTTCACGTATGAGCTTAAAGGGTATTGTTGGAAACCGGCCATAGTGAGTCTCGACTTCCACTTTCCGAATAGCTCGTGACGTTCTACCCTTTCCTTTCCCTCACAGGCAATAACGTTGACGATATCCTTAGCTAAGCAGTGCTGCTCCACGCTAATCCGCTCTTTTCTGTCCCTTGCCATTGTTACATCAATCGACTCGAACATTGCAGAGTAGTATTCCAGTGTTTCTATGAACCTAGTTAAGAAAGGGGTTGTATTGGTGTTTGACTCTTGCTCGACTAAAGTAGTTACCTTGGGGTTGAGTGATTTCACCATTCTTAGTAGACCGTCCCTCGGATTGTTCACGTCGACACTCTCATCTGGGGTGTGGTGGAGCTGCAGCGGGAAATTAACAGCCAAGGCTTCCCCAGGGCGAACATCAAGCATTTCCCGAGTAACATCAGGGCCAAAAACTGGTATAGCATTGAACTCGACTGGTATTTGGTGTTTCTCAGAGAGGGCTTTTAAACGCATGCCAACTGCGTCCAAGCTAGTTCCCCGGGCATACTTTGATATAGGATCGTCGATGCCTGTGATTCGAACATGGGGGGCCCCTCCGGGTCTCTTTGCTAAGGCTTGCAAGAGGGTCAACCATTGTGTACCCTGTGCAATCTGAAAATCAATTATATGTATCCGATCCTCATTCCTGCATGCTTCAGCTATAGCTCCATTAGCAGCCATGTATCCGAACTTCAGGTACGGACATATTTCATAAAGGAGGTGCATGTAAGAAAGCAAGTCTTTGCCTAGAGGCTCCTTGCACCGAAGAGCCCGATAAATATTAGTTCCTGAAGACTCTTTTCTCGCCACAAGCCCTTCAATCATATATGCACCAAGTCGTTGGATTGGCTCCCCAGAGATCGATACTTCGTTTCTAGCCTTCTCTGTTAATTTCTCAAAATCTTCAATTCTGTTCTCCGACAAAGCCCTTGCACACTCAATCAGTAAATGCTTCAGATTACCGGCTGGCAGATTATCCATCGCCTTATGGCGTTTCTCACTTTGACCTTCATCTTCTGTTCGTCTTCCTCCAGAGGTCGAGGATGACTGGACTTGAGCCCCTTGTGTGTCCCGACTCCAAGACCTTGACCTTTGACTCACGATATAAGGTTGCCGGCTTTCACCCATAGATGGATTAGTACCAGTAGTTTCATCACCCATAAGCGCAGTCTCCAGCTCCAGAAGGGCATGTTTCATGCTGACTCCATAGTCAACAGACCGAACAGCAACGCCGTGAGCGGAATCAACCGAAGGGCTTGAATTCACTCCATGATAATAGCTGTTGGTTTCAAGGGGTGAATTACAAGAAGGGCTTTTAACTGATAAAGACTCCGTTGAGCTGTGATGCTCTTTACTGTCACTCAATGTAGTGTGGGTATCACAATCAAAATGACTCGAGAAAGGTGAGGTGGGTGAATCTCTAAAATTGAACTTCAAAGCTTCAAATAACTTCTTTGGAACTGGGGAAGGAGTACACTGAGCTGAGATATAAGTTGAGTCGGTACCATTAACACTGTATCCATAGATCTGGCGCGAGTCCATGCTATAACATTAGCTACACAGCTTCAAAGTATAGCCAGTACCGTTTCTATAGGCTTCCCTTTGTTTAAGCAAAGAAAGCCTCAATTGCTACGGAGAATCTTAATTCGTGGTAGCTCCAGAGTTACCCTGCAAGGCTGCAATAACCAGATAGCATACGCGTTTTAGTAAGTCTCTCAAAACTTGCGATCATCTGGCTCTAGTAATTTGTTGACTAAATAAACAATACACCGTGATAAAACAGAGAGCAATATTCGAGAATCAGTTGATTCAATCCATTGGAATATTGGATAGACACAACAGATTAGTACGCAGATGATTAAGGAAACAACAACTGACAGTGAAGGACATTGGTAAGACTCAGGAGTCAGAAATCGACTTCCAAGTTCCAAGACATGTACATACAACCACAAGAGGAAAAGATAGGAATTCCAATCTCTTCTCGGCCTCAAAGAAACAGAAACTTGGATAAACGCGACTAAATATAATACAACCCACCCAACATGTCTTCAAAATGAAACAGTGGCTCTCAGTGAGATGCCAAGCCAAAAAAATCAACTACACACCACCACAATAACTCGGATTATAACCAGCTAAGTAATATGAATATCGACCTCAAACAATCCTAGGATTGATACCCCTTAACCCCGACAATACTACAGATACGCCTTCCCGTTTCCAAAGAGAATTAGGACCTAAACATGGATACTTGGACTCATTTAGACATGTGCATGAACAATAGTACAAGTGTCTAGTATCGGAGACAGGTAAACGATGTGATCAAACTTATCCACTATAAAGATGAAACTCTAATATTCTCCTCCTTTACACCTAACTCAACAAGCATAATAGACTTTCCGTCTCAATCATTTGTTTACCGTTCACTCATTGCGAGGGGGATTTTAATCAAAGATAAACAAATGATTGGGACGGAAAGAGTACTAATTACTACATGGATCTATAATCATGGTCATAATACTTTCCTTAATTCCTAAACCCTAAAAATACCCAGAATCAAAGCACACAAACTTTAGTATTTTCATTTCTTACTGTGAAAATCACTTTTTAACTTAATTACAAAAGAATTACATATAAATTGATTCAATCCTAGAGATTGAGGGAACCTAGCTAGTAGCAAGGGTAACGCTCGCTTCCCCAAACTTCCAAAAAAATCTAAGATTTATCGATTCTTACTACCCAAAAATTCTTAAATACGAGACCTTAACATAAGTATAAAACCCCATGAACAAAATTCGCTACCCAAAATTTTAATTCTAGGTTCGCCCCAGCTAATGATTAAACATAACAATTTCCTAAGCAAAAATTCTTTCCTACACCTGACATACATGTCACCGTACATCCTAACCAATAAAAAGTATCGACAATTCTAATTTTTTAATTGAGTATACGATAACATGATACACTCGTTCCGTCGTACTTGTACTAAGAATTTCTCTCAAAACATAACCTCAAATCAATAAAACAAATTAAATTGATAATAAAGAAATTAAAGGGTACCTGAAATTGAATTAATAAACATAAATCAATCAAACAACTTAAAAAAATAAAAGGGTACCTGAAAATGAATAAATAAAGGAAGAAAAGAATAGAAAAGAGTAGTCAAATGTATGGAGTTGATGGGTTTTGACTGAATGATGATGAAGTTACAAAAATAAGTTTATTTAATCTTTAATTTTGTGTAGTTTGTTGTTGTTGTTGTAGTTGTAGTAGTTTTAAAGGTGTTCAAACGAAGGAGAAGGAAAGAAGAGAGAATATATATACAAGTTGAGAAAGAGGAGAGGAAATCGAGGAAGTGGTAAATTTGACGAGGAATAAATGTGTAGGAAGGAAATGATGAACTGGATTCCTTTACGCCGACCACACGTTGGTTGTCTTCTTCTTCTTTGGATGTGACCTACGCGCCTTCACTCTCCCAGTGGCTGGCTATTTTAGGAGTACATAAGTATGACCCGGCCTAAATCCGAGCAAACTCGACTTGACCCGCACTCGAGAATGTTGCAATTCGAAATCGACCTGACCCGACCAAATGACGAACCGTGACCCGGCCCGACCTAATGTTGACTCGATCCGATATCGATCCGATTAAATTGATAACCTGACTATTATTAAGCATAATATTGATAGAAATAAAAGTGATTATGTGTGCATATTGATAGGTTAGACTTAATTACGAAGTTATTAAACCAAGTAATGATTAAAAACAGAATTTAGTGTAAAAAATCGAAGTATCGTGATAAAGTAACAGGACCCAAGAATGACCCGACCCAAACCCGACCCGACCGAATTACATCATTTGACCTGAAATGACCGGACCCGAGAATGACCCGACCCAATAAATCATTTGACCTGAAATGACTCGATCCGAACCCGACTCGACCCGAAAGGGTAGGCTGACCCGATTCGACACTAAAGGATAGGCTGACCCAACATGACCCGACTTTGACCCAACCCGATTGACCCGATTGCCGCTTCTAGTTTCGCTTAGACCTGTCAAGCGGGTTGAGATATATTGAATTTGAGGATAGTTATATAGGTCGGGTTAGTGTAGACGTGACCATTGTTAGGCAGGATAAGGTCAATGGGTTGGACCGAGCGACGACAAAGCTTAGGGTTTGCTCGTTTGTAATGGGGGTCAAGTCGGGCTGACGGGCTAGCAAAAGGTGGCCCATAAGTCGGACCGAGTTAAGTCAACCCATCATCAAGCCACCTCCATTGTTAATAAATTCACTTGCTGGAACTGTTCTTGATTTAAATTTAGCTGAATATTTGAGTTTGCACTGAATCGAGGCATAAGTGCACTTAGAGGTTCATAACTTTAGAAAGTGGTTGGATGAGGTTAGGTTTTGACCGGTGTCAATAATAATCAACGCAAAATGACTAGAGATCTATGTGCATGGAGTATACGTAAAATAAATAGTACTAAACCGTGTTAGTCAATCCATTTCCTATGAATTTTTTTTTTCCTTCAACTTAAACTCAAACCAACTAAACTGAGCTGAACCGAACTCAAATATAGGTTATGCACGCTCCTAGGACCAACTAATGGTGCGAGTAGAAGTGAATTGAGTGAAACACTAGGCAAAGGCGGGTGGACCAAACGTGTATGAGTGGTGCCAATCACGTGACACAAACATGGTAACAATCTGTGGTTTGTAAATAGCCGTTAAAAACACTAAGGTCTTACCATAGAATGCCACGTGTAACAAGTATCTCTAGAACTTTGACTTTGACCTTACGTGGCACGCGTAACGACCCTTAACTTGTTTCATGGACCCCACCTGACCCTACCTAACATGTTTCCACATTCTCATTTGTGAAATTGTTTTTATTTATTTATTTTTTTTGTTTATTGATTGGGTTTCTTTTATTGCAACCAAGATCTTTTATTATTTTAATTGCTTGTTTTAATTTATGTAAATCAAGTTGCCAAAGCATAAAAAATGTGGGGATAAACTAGAATATGATGACGAGGTTATGACTAATAGGTTGGTAATGGTCTATGGATTTCGAGTCGATCTCGTGTATTCAATTTAATATTGACTGAATATAACTAAATTCGAGAATCTATCATCAAATCAAATTTATCAGAACTGATTAATTTTCACGAGTTTGACATGAACTAAATTTAAAAACTTAGGTAGCTGAATATCACAATCAGATCAATAACCAGATATCGAAAATCTCTCAAATGAATCCAAAATACCTAAATTCAATCAAGATATAGCTAACTTAGCGAAAGTTTGGACGGTACACAATTATTGCATCTTGATAATAAATTCTTTTTTTTTTTTTCAAATTACGTAATGATTAGGTCATATTTTTCATACCAATATTTGATTATAAGGGTTGTTTATTTGTTTTATTATACATAAACAAATTATTAGGTACACTAGTATTTAGATAAGGATAACCTAAGATTCAATTAATATATTATACCACCAGTTGTATGGTGTTGTATGTTGTAGAACTCGAGCTTTGTACTAAAGTTTTCAAGTTTTGTTTTAAAGAATCTGAGTTATAATGTAAAATATCTGAACTCACCCACTTAAACATAAAAAATATAAATTTTAAACAACTCAGAAAAATTACACATAAATTCGATTAAATGTATAGTGTTATACAATACTTATTATACAACATACAACTGGTTGTGTGGTAGTATTTGTACCTAAGATTGCTTGATTATTTTGATTCAAGCAATCCAATTGTTTTTCCAATTTATAATTAAACAATATTCTTTTTGTTATTGGTAAACCTTTTTCTTTTTACTATTTTACTATAGTCATAGCACGTTGAAATAAAGTCATATGTGACATTATATTCATTCACTTGTGTACTTTCTTGATTTCTTCTTATCTAATTGCATACATCATCTTCAAATAACTCCAAGTTGCTATAATAATAATGAATATGAATCAAGACTTTTTCTTGGCTTGAAAGTAACATGAGTATAATCATTACTTAAGAAAGTAGAATATTTTTAGGGTCTCACTTGCACTATATATGATGAAAAAGGCACCATTTTCACATGGATAAATCCAACATTCTAATTATAACAAAATGAGACGAAACTTCTTCTTCACCTTTCAAGCCACACAAATGATATTATGACAATCTATTGTACAAATCATGGTGCATGGACTTTTTTATTTAAGAAAATGACACTTTGAAGTTTGAACTTTGATCCATTTTATTTATTGCCCATTAAAAGCTAAAGTTATATTTTCTTGAACGTCAATAAAATTCGTGATGACTAACAAATTAGGCCCACTAATAAACCCGAGTAAGTATTCTTTTCGTGAAATTTCTTTTCGTGAAATTTCTCAGCAGGTCGTTATTTTTGTATAATCTCATCTCAAATCTCAAATTTACTAAGAGATCGAATATGAATTCTCAAAAAGTTTTTCCTCAAAAGTGCTTTAACCTAATTATAGAAAGAAATTATATTTCCTCCTAATCTTTCATTTAAAAAATAATAAGCTTTTCATCAACGTATAATATTTTTATCATTAAATTTTAAATTTAACTTTTTAACCAAAATAAAATAAAGTTAGTATAGAACAACAAATTATATACATAACCATAAAACTGTTATTTTTTAATTTCATGATGAAAAAAGAGTGTATTAAAATAATTTAAGAAAATTATGAAATCATTAGATTTGAAGTAATTAAAATATTTTCATAATGATACATATTTCATGAATTACTTAATTCTTTTGATTAATTTTTTTTCTCAAATCAAAATACAATTCAATGAGGGGATGGAGATATGAAAATTAATCCTATTTATGAAAACAACAACCACAGAGCATATGTGGCGCTCTGTGGTTAAAAGTTAACAAGTCAAAATCTACTTTTCATTTCCTGATTTTAAGCCCCACGTTTTATATGCCATTTAAATTACCAACATTGTTCATGTTCATTGTTATTCAATGTACAATTAATCATTCCAAAATTTATCAATTACAAAATGCATATGCATCAATAATGACTTATACATACAATTTATATATATAAAATAAATATACAAGTAATAAATACTCCCATACAAGTTCATATTTAAATAATTCTAAATCTAATAATTCATATGATTAAATAATAGTAAAAACAGATTTGAAGAAACGGAAAAAAAATGTATTCCTGAATTTCATGTATTATTGAATAATAATACGAAAGTTGCTAAATGTATATCAATAAAAAAATCACGCATTACGTTAAAAAATGGCTATGAACATTTTTTTTTTAGTAAAAAAAATGAGTAAACATTTACATATATAGTGATTGAAATAAAACTCAATATATAATTATAAACGGGTGTTAAAATAAAAAAAATTAGACAAAAAAATAGAGAGAAAACTTAATTAAAAAATGGCAATGAATTACTTAAATACTTCAAAATTAATAAAACAACAATAAAATATGTGTGTGGGGGGGGGGGGAGGGGATGCTTGTAAAACAGTCTTAAAGGCAAAATTCGGAAATACCAGAAATTAAGAGCACCCAAAAAATTAAAATGATATATTTGTTAGATTCAAAAGAACTAGGTGCAACAAATATTTCTAATAAATGTCATTTGTTAATACAATAGCATTAATTTTTGAGGGTAGATGAGAGATTTAAAATGATGGGAGATGAGAGAATGCAGTCATAGGGAAGAGAGGGAGGAGAGGCGAGAGGGTTGACTGTTGAGGCATTGAAGGTTTTTGAGTGTAACAATGAATTTATATGAAGGCTATGGTGGGTTTTATTTATGTGTGATTTATGGGCCTAATTGCAGTGGGTATGGACTTTCTCTAAACAAGTAAACAACTTGCTCAAATCGACTCATTTACTAATCACCCGTAATTTAATATTCGGTTTTAAGTTATTACTTGTGAGTAGACCTGTTTAACAGATCAAAAGAGCGGGATACGAGTTCGATTATTTCGAAATCATGTACAATACGACCAGTCCTATTTTGGGTTTGTACTATACATGTTTGTACGGGTCGAGTTTATAAGGATTTGTACAAGTCGGGTTTATATGGGGTTCGAGTCGGGTTAGGAGTCGAAAACGGGTTAATTAATGCCTTTTTAAAATGTTTATATTCACATTTTAAGATAAATTTATCCTTGACCCGTCAAGTTAATCGGGTTATGCCGATTTTGACGCTAAATTATCTGGGTATATCGAGTTCATGTCACGGGTCAGGATTTTCGAGTTTGACCAGCGAAAAAAATGGGTTGCATCAGCCGAGTCAAGTAGATTTCGAGATACAGGTCTAAATGTAAGCCTAAATAGTAGTATGATAATGTATCGGCGTGTTTTATCATTTTTATAAGGAAGTGATACTATATAACGGATACAGTTATAAATTGCGAATATGTCTTCATTTAATGCCTTAATTATTTAATTTCGTACAATATAATGACCATGGGTAAATTAGAAATTCAAATGTTACAAATAAGTAAAAATTGTTGAAAAATATATTAATAGATTTTCAGTTATTATCCG
>JAOWBH010170138.1:0-10675 GCA_028566215.1 Silene coronaria
GGGATGTTACATTATATAATCATCATTACGTAAATACAACAACTCAGTCAATACCAATATACTCACATTATAATGATAAAGTAATAAAATATTATTACGAAAATACGGGATATTACAACTACCGTCAGTGTTGAAAGGGAGAATGTGGTGCAGGAGTCAGCTTGTCTAGCTGAGACCATCGTCAGTGCCGAACAGGAAGTGGGGATGCATGAGTATGCTCGTCCACCTGAAGAGAGGTGTTTGTCTTTCCCGTTCCCACGTGACCTCCCCACTGATGAGGAGCTCTGACTGAAGTATAAAGACGTATGTCCCATAACTTATCTTGCTTTCACTTAGAATTAAGTATAAAGACTACAGATGGTCACATTTTCTGAATTAAGTGCTCTAGTTTCAGATTGTTATATTTTAGTGTTAAAATGTGACCATTATGGTTGACCAAATGTGATGATCTTATTAAGTTGATGTACCTATTTTACTGCATGTGATGTCCCAAAAATATGATCTTATTGAATGTCACCATCTTACTATATAGCAACATAAGCTAAGATGGTCTGTCTTATGTCACCACTTTACGGCATCAATGTGACCATCTTAGTGAATGTGACCACCTTAAATCTAACACCACCATATGTTTGTTGTCACTTTAAATAGTCCAATATTTTACTTAACATGGTGACATTCTGACTATCAACAATTTGTTATATTTATTAATAAAATGTGACCATTATAGTTGACCAAATGTGATGATCTTATTAAGTTGATGTACCTATTTTAATGCATGTGATGTCCCAAAACTATGATCTTTTCGCAAATATGTCACCATTTTACTGTATAGCAACATAACCTAACATGGTTACATTGTGTCTTATTGTCTTATGTCACCACTTTACTGCATCAATGTGACCATCTTAGTGAATGTGACCACCTTAAATCTGACATCATGTGAGTGTGTTGCAAACTTAAAATAGTTACATATTTTACTTAACATGGTGACATTCTGACTAAATATGTTGACCATATTCTAAATTAAGTGCTTCACAATGTGATTCATGGTTTTAGAGTGTTCTATTTATTACTATTTACTTGTATGTAACCAATATTTAATGCATATTTGTCGATGTGTAGCCACGTGCACTGATATGGTTTACGACAAAGAGGAACCAGCAATTGGTCTTACGCTTGCATCATCAATTGGAAATGGAAATGGAGGCAGAGCCTATCATATCTCGGGGGTGCAACAACAGCAGGAGGCAGATGCCAGAGAAACGGGTGCACCAAAAGAGACCTCCAAGAAACAATTGGATAACGACCCCGTATTTTACACTAAGTTCATGGCCCTGATTAATCAGACAGACCAGACTTTGGAGAACGTGGTGCTCCCACCCTCGTTTGACTTGGGGATAGATGACATTGGCATTGTGAATCAGGCATCGACCCACTACTCCCTAAGGTACACCCGTAATAGAGATCGTTCATGCGAAGGTCCCATCATTGATATTGCTAAGGATGTCCTGCGTCCCTCAGCTCGTCCTCTAAAGACTACCAAGAGGAAATGAAGAAGGGGCACATGCCGTTAATTTCAGTGTCGATTTGTAATAATGCGGCATAGTTCTTGGTGGTTTTCTTCATGATTTATTATTTTATGTGAACACTTTTTGGTCCTTCATGGTGTTGAGAGATTGTGACAGCCTTATTTTGGGTCACACTCCATAAATTGTAACCACCTTGTGACCTACAAATGTCGTGACATTTTGAAGATGTTCAGAAATATTACCATGGATGTTAGCATGTTTTGTTTCAATTGTCAACATATTTGCACTTATATGTACCTATCTTAGTCTGATTATATATGTTTGGTCAGAAGTGACCATGTTATTAAGTAGATGTTCAGAAACACATTTGTAACAATCACTTACTGATATTGACCCAATGAAAGAGCAATTTAAAGTTTTCCTAATATGACACAATGTAACCATATTAGCTTATGTTGCTACATACTAAGACGGTCACAATGATGCAGCAAAGTGGTGACATATGTTAGCTTATGTTTCTATACACTAAAATGGTGTCATTGTGACACACTCTCCTTTAAACAAATATGGTGACATGTTTATGCAAATATCTTATTCTTGCTTAAGGTGGTCACATTTTCAACAATCACTTACATGTCACTCAAACATTTAGTCTACTATGTTAACAAATTAATAATAATTTAAAACTTACCATTCACAAAATCAACTCTGACATATGTGATCATGTTTGCTTAATTATCTTAAGAAAACTTAATTGTTTATAGTCTTACAAAAAAGCAAACATTCTACATGTGTCAGCTACAATGGTCACATATCGAGCAAAAAAAAAAAAACTTAGTGTGTACATCAGAATGTTCATACATAGGCACATTGTCTGCCTTTGCCTATACTATTGGTCAAATCAGACGCGGGGCAGCGACGTACATAGTACTCTCCCCTGACCCAACTTCAGTCCCATTCCTAGCCTTCTTCTTCGGCCCTATGATCCTTTTTTTCCGTTGGCTGCGACCCTTTGTCGTACAACGTAAAGGGTCAAGAATAGCAGGCACGGTGACATCTACGGTTGGTCGATCTTCATCCATATTAAAGTTAGTCAGTAACAATTGGACCTCCTCATTAGCCTTAATAAACAACCTATTGTGGACGCATGCCATCCGCGCTGCGCACACCCGCGCATCTGATTTACGGCAAAGCATAGCACATCTCCAACGGAGCCTTGCGAGCAAAGCACGTCATGGGTTGTTACTGATTTAAAAGGCTTAGAAACCGATGAAAGGTTGAACAAGCCTGCATTTGTGGAGTCGCCACCATTTTTTGTGGAAAATTGGAACCGTTCGAATACTTTATGTCATGTCAAGACACAAAGTAGTGACATTAACACCAAGAATTCGTCGCCCTTAGCATTCTATGTCTAGAATGACTCTCGTAATGCCCGCGAACACGGATGTTCATAGAGATTCCATGTAAGAGGTGATGGTACGTATTAGGAAGCTTTTTAATAAGCCCTAATTCCTCCTGCCTCGATAGCGGCCTCCACTAATGATTAGGAAAGTAGTTTATACTCGATATATTGTTGATTATGTGCTTGATATGCAACATCCATTATTTTAACATGTGAAAGTATTTACTAAGTCGGTGGAATTTATGAAAGTAAGAATTAATGGTCGAGTTGAGAATTTACATTCATTACATATGAATGATACAAAATAATGTATAAATTACAAGGGAAATAAATACAAATGAAACACAATAAAATGAACTCATGTTATAAGGAAGCCAAAAGACGGGTTTCGAAAGAATAAAGGAAAATAAAAGAAACAAAATAAATAAATAAATAAAATAAAACAAAGGGAGGGAAAGACTTGAAATATTTAATAATTAGGTGATATTAGCATAGACTAGTCGATTGTAGGTATATAATACAAATTAAATCAGACGATCGGAGATCAGAGCCAAAAGCCAACCCAGAACAGGCGCAGCAGGTGATGCGTCCTCTAGAAAAGGCGCATCCTTCGTTGTGTTTGTTCTCGAGTTGGATTCTGTCTGTGAAAGTCATAATCGCAAATTGTTACATTCATTGGGTGAATTTAATCAATTAATCGACATCTACGACTCAAAGGAAGTGATTTAATGAATTTTAGCATACGAAAATAATTACAAGACTCCAAAACATGAATGATAAGTGATACAAGTCGAGTTTAAAGACGGAAATTGATGAATTATACAAATTACGAACTAGAACCTAAACAAAAACAAAAACGTATTAAAACTGGAAATATAAGAATAAAAGAAAAAAAATAAAACTTAAGAATCTGCATGACGGCCAAATTAAAGAAACTCAATATTGAAATTGAACTTCTCGAACCCGGAATCGATTTTAATGATGAAAATTGATTGATATTAATTATCAATGATTTAAGTCTGAAAAAAAAATAAGGTTTAGAAACACAAATTAAAAGGGAAGAATGAAAAAAACTGGAAAATAAGGAAAATTACGAAACCAGAAAAAGCCCGAGGAAGAAGGAGGAGGAACCAGAGGATAAGCATCATCTGGATGAGGCGCAGCATATGCTGTGTCAGTTCCATAAGGTGCATCCTCTGGTGTGTCCCTTCTCCAGCGCGTTCCTCTGCTGACTTCGTAAAAAACGGTTTGAAAAGATGTTTTAAATAAATAAAAAGCGACTTTTTGGCATCTATATGACGTGAATAGCAAAATTACAACATAAATAAATTAACAAGATTATAAATTATGGGATTACACCCTCAGACATACATGCAAGGGATAAGAGATTTAACTAAAACGTCTTTTTAGTGGTAACTCGACTCAATTAATGTATTATGACGATGCCCTTGAATTAACAAGTAAGACAAGTTGTTTAAATGTTGTTGTATTTAGTCGGTTTGTAGTGGTCAAGTGGGTCGGTCATACAAAATGTGACGGGTACTCGAAAGGATTCGAGTTAACGTGGTTGAGTAGATCAAGCACGCTGATGTCCGTTGCAAAAGTACGTGGTCTAGAATGCAAAGATAGAAGAGAATGGCGGACACTCGCGTAAAGAATATGAGGTTTGAAGGCCTCTATTTATACTAATCACAGGGTAGGGTTTAGGAAAGACAGAAATAACTGAGAAACAGGCCCAGGAAAGGGTGCAGCAGCCACTACGGCTCTTCCAAGTGGCGCGACACCTGCTGCGTCATTTCTCCAGGTGTTACCTGCTCAGCAAGAAAGATTTTGCGATTTGGTTTTGGAAAGAGGAATATATACGGCTTCCTTATTCCGTAAGGCACGATAATATTTGGCGATGATATTACAAAATATTCCGACTCGGGTTGAGGTGGTATTAGAAAATGAAGACGGTTTTTGACCTGGAATCCAAATGAACTCTAATGACTGCCAAAACAACCGTATCGGCACGTAGATGATGACCAATGGGTGGACCGAGTATTTTAGCTACCACTTGACGACGGTTTTATTAAATTTCATAAAATCACATCATATACTAAACATGTGGCCCAATCATCACTGGGTGTTTGTAGAGAGGTGCAGAAATGAGGTATCTATAGAGGCTCCGCTTTGACTGAGGCTTGGACAAGGTGAAGATCAAAGTATAGCCCGCAGGTCAATCAAAGATTACAACCTGGGCTACGGCGTAAGGAAGCTCGTCAGCCATAAGAAGAAACATACCTGAGACCTCATAAAGGCTAACAGCTGAAAGAATTTCGTCTAGCGTTAAGTTACATGTTTAATACTTTGTATTTATATGTTTGGGGACTCAATTGAGTAGGGTGTACTCGATTGAGTACTGGGGGTACTCGACCGAGTACATTGTACTCGACCGAGTAAGTTGTTCAGGCAGTTTTAGCTGGCTTCTGGAGTGTGTGCACTCAGCCGAGTACGCGAGGTACTTGACCGAGTAGGCAGCACTCAATCGAGTGTCGTGAGTACTCGGTCGAGTGCCGGTTTATTTAGTGGGATTCGAGTGGTTTGATTAGAGTGGTTAAGGGATGATATATATATAAGTTTAGTCGCCAGTAATTATTTCTAAACCCAAAATCAATTCCTAATCTTATCCTAATCACTCTAATCACTTCCCAAGCAAGGATTATTCAGTTGGTGTTGGAGTGTATCATTTCGGGCGTCGATCGTAGCTTAAGTTTCATTCCATCATTTTGTTTATAGTCTATTAACCCTAATTTGTTTTGGATTAAGGGTTTAGTGATTGAATTTAAATAGTGATGTTAGATTATTATTATTATAGGTGACGATTTCGTAGAGGAGCATTTCTAGGGTTTGCTTGTGATCGGATTTGCTATTGAGGTAGGGTTTCCTTACTCAGTTACTATCTTTGTGATTATATGTTCCATTATGATTATTGTGATGTTGAAGATGATGGTCTTGATGTTGATGATGATGGTATTGGATATGTTGATTGTGAGACCATTGTTCGGAGATGGCTCTCAACCCCATGATTCGCTCCTTGTGACTCCCATCACAAGGGGGATGTGCACATTAAGGAACTAGGTATGCTCGTTGCGTGAGCGGGGATTTGGTGAGGATTGGCTGCGGTCCTCCACTGGGGGTGCGGATTACCTATTGCGATAGGTAATCCAATTTGTTGGTTCGTAGAGTTTAGAGATTGGTCGTGACGGTTGTACTGTTTGGTTATATTTTGTTGATGGTTGTTTATTGGATTGCGGTACTGACTTGATGGTGTTTGTTTGTTTATTTCTCTTGCTTCTGCTGTGATTCATTTGATGTTGCTGAATGGTGATCAGTGTCTTTAGTAGATTAGCGTTGTTAAGCCGTGCTAGGGACGAGGATGGGTTCACCTAGCGAGTCTTTCCATTTATCTTTCGCTGATTAGACTATGTTTTGAGTTTTCACTTTCGTACTTTGGATTTGTATTTGGATTATCATTGTTGTAACCGCAAAACTTTATACTTTTTAAATAATTGTTCTTTTATGGACTATTTGATATATACTATCTTGGATAACCGAGACCGTTTCACCCTTGGTTGTTAAGGAAGGCCTTGCTAAAAGCTCCTTGGTAAAGGGGGGTGTTACAAAGTGGTATCAGAGCGACGATTTTGGAACCAAAAACTAATGAACCTAATGAACGTAGGGTGTCTAATAAAATGAACCCAGGTAGGTATTGTTAGTAGCTACCGCAAAGATCGAGGAGACGTCCCAAGATCGCACTTTGCCCTCTCAATCTCTAGTTGGTCACTTGGGAAGATATAGGAGGGTTGCGAATGTTATGTTTATGTTTCGGTTGGTGTTGCATTGCTATTATCGCATGTTGTATGATATTGGATGTTATATATGCTTAGAACATGCATATGATGTAGATGGGATGATGTTATGTGTTGATGCGCGACAGAAGTTGACGGTCGCATGTTAAATACGGATATATATTGCATATATGAATTGATGGTAATATGTTTTGTGTTTAAGTCGTGAGATAGGAGAATAAGGAGCGTATATTGCACGACTCGACTGAGTGGTGCAGAGGACTCGAACGAGTGCGGCGCACTCGATCGAGCGCCAGCTCTGACGCTCGACCGAGTGACTTAAATAAAAAGTTTATGTCTACTTCTGGAGTCGCATCACTAGACCGAGTATTGTGGGTACTTGATCGAGTGGTGCGCACTCGGCCGACGTACTGTCAGTTGAACTAGACTGAGTGTATATTTCTGTGATTTTGGGGTACAGTCTGAAGTGGTTGTACTCGATCGAGTGTCGTAGGGGCTCGATCGAGTTGGTCGGACTCTGTCGGTTACTTGAGTGACTCGACCGAGTGCCTTCTTGTTTGGATTATGTCTACATTCTAGAGTCCCAGCACTCGACCGAGTACGTGTACTCGATCGAGTGGTGATGACTCCGTCGAGTGTTTCCCTGTCGCTCGACGAGTGTTTATGCTGACAGGCGAATGTTTATTTGAGACGTAGGCTATATACTTACATTTTTTTTTACTATTAAAGCTCAAAGATGCCGCCAAAGAAACAATCAGTTCTTGAAGCGAGGGGTAATAAGATAACGAGTGAGGAGATCGTGAGGTTGCTGGAACAAAGAGAGTCGTTGAACGAGGCGCTTAAGAAGATAATGAAGTCCAAGGAGGTAGTGGTTGATATGAGCACACTCAGTAATATCTTTGCTCGTCATCGCCCAACAAAGTATGGGGGAACTGGGCCACCCAATAAGCTGGGAAACTGGATTCGCGAGATAGAGAATATCTTTGATGTTATCAACTGCCCTGGCAACCTTAAGAATGATCAGGTCGCTTTCTACTTGGATGACCAGGCAAGGTTGTGGTGGCATAAGGAACGTCAAACCATGCGTTCATACTACCGAGATGAGGAGTTCGATGCGATTCCGTGGTCTGGCTTTCGCAAGGAGTTTCGGAACTAGTTTGTTCTCGAGCATGTTCAAGCATAGATAAGGGCGAAGTTCGATTGTTGTCATGACCGACGAGATAACAGTGGCAGACTACTATGTGAAGTTCAACGAGTTGTCATCTTATGTGGAGGGGGAGCTAGAGCTGAGTCATAAGATGTTGGCACTTCGGTTCGAGAAAGGGCTGACACCGAAGATCCTTCAGAGGTTACCTGCGGGGCTAAACAATGACGTAGAGGAAGTCTACGAGCGAGATGGCAAAGCGGAACGCTTAGGCAAGATGTTTTTTGAGGCTGAGAAAAGGGGAAGTGATCAGCGCAAGGCGGAGAGTGACGTTGGTGGTTACTCCAGCCATAAGAGGGGTAACTACAACCGTAGCAGGTCTTATTCTCGAAGTCCTAGCTATGGTGGTGGGTCACAGTATAATGGCAAGGAGACTCGTAGTTATAGCAACGGTTCGGGTCTGACCTGCTACAACTGTAGCGGAACGGGCCACAAGAGGTATGAATGCACTAGCGACAATATGGGAGGATACCAGCGGGCTCAACCGAGCAATTCGTTCAGATCCCAGCTTATGGCTAGCAATCGGGTGTCGGGCTCGTGGGGCAATCAGAATAATTCCAATGGTGGGGGAGGATCATATCAGCGCCAGAACAATAATAATTGCAACCAGAGTTCGGCTACAAAGTCGACTTCAGCTAGTACAGTTCAGGGTGGTCAGAAGAGTAGCGGCAAGCTGTTCATGATGGACAAGCACACGGTGCAGGACGACGCACAAGTTGTTACAGATATATTTCTGATTAATAACAAATAGAGCTGTCAAATCTTGACCCGACCCGTTTTCTAGGGTCAAGACCGAAAATTTTGACCCGCGACCCGTTTGACCCGTGACCCGAAATGACCCATTAATTTAGGGTCAAGACCCGACCCGTTGGGTCAAAGATAAATCAATAATTTTATTAAAATATTTATATTTATATATTGTATTTGAAATAATGATTAAAAAGATCTTATTTTTAATACTTAAAATTAAAAACATCATTAAAAAATCATTTTTTTAATCATTTTTATAATATTAAGTAATAAAATAATTATAAAAATAATTTTTTATTATAATTATGTCAATATAATTAATGTATACGCTAAATGTGATTAAAATATTAATTTTAAACATATTTTAGTTTTAAAAAAATATTTTTTTGATTTAAAAAATAGGAAAAAAAAGGCGTTAGAAGCAATTGTTCGACCCGTATTCTGACCCTAACCCGACCCGAGACCCGTATGACCCGACCCGTATTCGACCCGACCTGTATGACCCGACCCGGGACCCGACCCGTTTGACAGGTCTGTATACTACGTATAAATAATAAAATTATCCCACATTGAAAGATTAACATAAGATGGTGATCCTTGCAACTTATGTATCAACCCAAAATCTTTCAAGTCTCTTAAGTATTTAGAGCTCTTAAGAGTTTGTACCAATATCTTCACAAGAGAGTGGAGACTTTTTTAATTATTATTGTAATAATTTTTATATAAAAACTTTTACATTACATTTGATTTAAAAGTATCATAATAAAATTATAGAAATTATCTATTAGATTCATTCTTATAACAAAGATGTGTCATGTGAAAAATAAAGCTTCATTAACTAAGAAACATTAATATATAATTTATAGATCCTAATTATTTGTTTACCTTTGTTCAAAATACCCATCATAATGAATATAAAAAGTTAGTAAGTGATGTTATTTGATCGAGAGAATAATGTAATTTTGTATTTAGAAACTTCTTTATTGGGTTACCGAATTTTATATACGTCTTATATGACTATATCGTCTGTAATAAAATTGTTTTTGTCCTATGTTTTTTTGTCTCATTTAACTTTGAATTAATTTAAGTTTTAAACATTAATTTTATTTAGAAACTTCTTTATTGAGTTACCGAAATTTATATACGCCTTATATGACTATATAGTCTGTATTAAAATTGTTTTTGTCCTATGTTTTTTTTGTCTCATTTAACTTTAAATTAATTTAAGTTTTAAACATTAATTTCTAATATACAAACAGAAACAATATACACAATTTATTATGTTTGATTTATAAAAACAATAAAGTTTAACGTGAATCAAAAGTTGGAAAAGATAGGCTATTATTTTATCTATAATGAGAACACAACGTCTATACTTAAGGAAAGAAGATTTGTATTTAAGACTTTAACTTATCTAATTCAACCTGTTACTTTTTTCTCGATCGACATTGTTGGATTGGATACACAATCGATTTTTCATGGAGAATTTCATTAGGAAATCTTATGGCAGGAACAGGGGGATTAATACGTGGAATTTAAATTCGTGATAAAAAATGTTATCATTAGAATATATATATATTTCATATTATTTACACATATTAAAGATGGTTTACTGTTTAGTATATTATGTCTCACATTGAAAAAAAATATAAGTGTAGAGAATATACTACGTATAAATAATAGAATTGTCCCACATAAAAAGATTAGTATAAGGTTGGGTGATCCTATCATTATAAATAAAAGGCATGCTTGGAACATATGTATCAACTCAAAAATAAATCTTTTGAGTCTCTTAATTATTTTCTTAAAAAATTCATAAGAGTTGTATCATTATCTTTACGAGAGAGTGGAATTTTTTTTAATTATTATTGTAATATATATTTCCAATATTATATTCAAGTGATATTTATAATTTTTATATAAAAACTTTTACACT
>JAOWBH010170148.1:0-10675 GCA_028566215.1 Silene coronaria
TGTAAAATGTGAGGAAACATTTAACATTTTTCATTTTAAAAGTTTTGTCCATCTAAGAACTTTATATAAAGTTCATCTATTGTGAATAAAAATTCTTATTTATTGGGTTTGATGTAATATGACATCGCATAAGCAGAACTTTATATAAAGTTCTTATATTGTTATTGCTCTTAGAAAAACAACTCTAATTAACTATTACATGCATTATGTATTGGGTATCGGGCTAATCTATCAAATTGAGATGCTCCCTAACCCAAAAGAATCAGTATATTGCAATAAAAATAGATTTAGTAAATAAATTTGGCTTAAACTCTTAACAATAAAATATTCCTAGTTATCATGAGTATCATTCATTCACAATCAAAGTTTCTCTACCTCCCTCGATCCTATTCAACCTCAAGTCCCTTAACTAAAATTTCATCCGATTTTAGTGTTTTTATTCCTGTATGTAAAAATCTATTCTTTTTTAGATTTTTGTTGCTCTTTTTGTAAAATTTTATTTTGAGATTTATGTTTTTTTTTTGTTTTTTGTTTTTTGTTTTTTTTTTTAGCTTACAAATCGGTGCATACAATTACTAAAGGTTATTTATTTCAACCGAAATCATTGTATTTTTACTGCTATTTTTTTTTTACTTATCCAAAATTTATAGTAATGTAATGTTTTTTTTTTAATTACAGCAAATAATCAAATTAAATTTTAATAAGATCAAAACTAAATAATTTAATTAAAATATATGAATGAATCATTTCAGTAAGATCTCAAGGGCTGTCGTAACTATTAATTTCACAGAAAACAGTTGCGTTTGAAAGAGATTTCTACTTTTAATCACAGCTTGTCGCATAAACTTTGTATGTACATTGTTTTTAAAAAATTATGTTGTATATAAAAATGGAAAAATAAATACATGAATTGATAGTAAATCTGGAAACAATCACTTTACTTTGCACGTTTTCTGTCTGGGGGTCCCACTATTTAAAATGTAAATATGGTATATTGATGACGTGAGTTAATGAGGATTGAGTAAATGTTTCTGTATTTATAAAGATAAGATTTTACTCTTTAATTAACGTCTGACAGTTATTTTTTTAAACGAGACACAGATGAGACACTAGATGAGACACAAATGATCTCAAATCCACTGTTTTTGGAGGATGGATTTCTTTGAAAACCTATTTATGATCGATTTAGCAAAAGTTATACTCACTCGAGTCACTCCTATTAACTCATTTTTATTGTTTTCTTATTTACAAAAGAATTAAGAAAACGAATTTGGATCGCACAACTCCACAAGAATATTGAATGAGGGAAGAAACTCGACTAGACTTAATGAAGAAAGAGCGAAGAAATAAGTGAATATGAGGGAGTAGGGGTGATGCCGAGCCGGGCTGAGCCCAAGCTTGACCTTGCTCGACTTGTGCTCAAGAAGGAAACTCGAGCTCGAGCTTAATCAAGTTTGAAAAAAATGTTCTTACTATTAAGCTTGCGAGCTTGAACTCGAACTCGAGCCTATATATAATTATTAATTTTTTGATTATTTTCCTTCGATATTTTCAATGACAAGGCTTGAAAATTATATGTTAATAACATTTGACAAATCAGTATGACATTTGATATGTGTAATAAAAATATATAATCAAAGATTTTTTTTTTAATAAAATATAAGCAATATTTTATCTAATCATATAAGTTTGAGCCGCTCGCGATTTTTTAAGTCAAGCCAACATTTGCTTGGTTTAACTCGTCTCATTATCACTACTCTAATAAATTTTACTTCTGCGTTTATCTCTTTTTTCCTTAAAAATGTCTCTCAAATTTCCTAAATATTTTAGAATTTCCTTAATTATAAAGATTCAAAATTTCCCTCAAAAATACTCTCTTAAAAAGTTTCCTAAGGCCCTATTTTTTTGGATTGAGTGAGATCTGAACTTAACTTATAGAATTTAAACTTATCTGAACTTATAGGATCTGAACTTAACTTATAGATTCTGAACTTAACTTATAGATTCTGAACTTAACTGGACTTATAGGATCTGAACTGAACTGAACTGAACTTATAAGATCTGAATTTAACTTATAAGATCTGAACTGAACTTATAGGTTTCAAACTTAAATTATACTCCTTCATATTCTACATAACCTTCCCCCTTTCTTTTTTTCATCTATTCATAATACCTTCTCTCTTTCCTTATTTAGTAAAGTTTTTTACTTATTTTAATCACCTCATCCTACAACATAACAACAATATCCCACAATACTCATACTTTATCTTATTTTAATCACATTACCCCAAAACAATACTTATTTTAATCAACGCATCCCACAATAATATTCTACAATACATTACCTCTCTCCAATCACACCATTCCACCACAACACTTTACCTTCTTTAATTCATACCCCTATAATTCTTGTGCCATCAATGAATAGAATAGAGTATTAACTTATAAATTAACTTAACTTTATTATTATTATTATTATTATTATTATTATTATTATTATTAACAGTACTACTACTACTACTATTTTTTAAAGAGAACATCGTTAAAAATAAATATAATCTAAAATACAAGGTAAGATACTAACACTTTTAAGCTTTATATACATTGCTTTGTTTTGTTCATAAATATTACTACAATTACATTACAATAAAAAATAAATCACATATTACATCCTTTTTTAAAAATTTGTATGAGTTTAATGTCAAATATTTTGTATCGGTTTAAAAATGAGGGAACTTTAATGTCAAATATTTTTATATCGGTTATCAAAAAATAATAGAATCTGAAGTAAACTTATACGATCTGAACTTATAGGATCTGAACTGAACTTATAATATTTGAACTTAACTGAACTGAACTTATAGGATCTGAATTGAACTTATAGGATATGAACTTAACTTATAGGATCTGAACTTATCTGAACATATAGGATCTGAACTAAACTGAACTTATAGGATCTGAACTTAACTTATAGGATCTGAACTTATCTGAACTTAACTTATAGGATCTGAAGTGAACTTAATTTAAGTGAGTTTAAGTCCAAAAGAACAGGGCCTTAGTTTTATGCTAAAAAAATATATATTCATAAAAATACACATTTCATGACTTTACTTAATTATCTTTGATTAGTTTTCCGTTTCAATTTTTATGTTTCATATCAAAATACAATGTACTCCGTAGTAAAATATTAAATATTAATGAAGTACAAATTTAAAACGTATAAATAGTACACTAAAAATAAAAACTCTATATTTACCGCGCAAGCGCAGAATCTATACTAGTAAAAGTTTTATATACAAAGTGACAAAATTCGGTATTATCCATATAAAAAACAAAAAACAAAGGTTCCAAAATCAATCATCCAAAACCCCGCAAGACAGACTTAAACCCTGCATTGCAATCTCATTTTCCCCATTTGCTACTCGCACAGTCGCACCTGACTTCTCTCGATCTCACAAGGGTTTTTACACAATGAAGATGAGTGCTGCTGCTTTCGGGGGCAACTTGAAGGTATTCACTTTTACTATTCAAAGTCTTCATCTTTATGATACTAGTTTTGTTCATCTTCTCATAAGCAATTTAAATTCTTTCCTGGGTTTATTTATGCATACTTGAATCTCATCGATTTCATTGTTATCATTGCTGTTGATTCGAATCAATTTCAATATGGCAAACCCTATAGTTTGATTTCTCAATTGAAATGATGAAAAACTTCGTTGATTGAGACTGTTAGATTGTTATTTTGTTGTTTCAACTTTGTAAAATATTGGGTTTGTGTTACAATCTTTGCCCTCATTTTTGTTGTTAGATATTCGGGGTTTTGGTTGGTGCCCACCAGTTGTTTGTGTAAATGCGCAGTAGGTGTACCTTTGAAAATAAAGTGGATCATTTTGTTGGGTTGGAAGCTATGAACCGTATTGATGGAAAGTTGGCGAGTGATGAAACCATATTAATGGAGTTTGATTTGGAGATTGGGGTAGATGTGTCTTTGAATGGCAATGTTTCGTCGTTGTACGTTAGGCTCCAGTTTTACTACATGAACTACTTTTTCTTACGCACCGGCACTGCTGTTTGTTTGTTTCTTCCGTAACTCAAAGCTCATTGGTTTCGCCTATACCCCTTAGACTTGTAGGTTTCCGAAGTTGCTTCCCTTATACATTAGTTTCACTCAAATTTATCTTCGTCAGTCTTCATTTTTAATATTTGTAAATTATCACATTGTCTTTTGTATTTTTTGCATTGTGAAACTAAAGTCAGTCCGTAGATTGGTAGATGTAATTTTTATTTGGGTTATTGGGAAACAACCTCAACGTGTTGCTAACATAAGGGCGAGGTTGCATACGTCTGACACCCTTGCATCGCAATTTGCGGGTCCCTGAGGCTGGGGGCAATGTTGTTGTAGTTGTTATGAAACTATTGAAATGGTGGACTGATATAGTTTGTTAGATCTTGTATTTGTGGTATGTGATTACTGATTATACGTGTCACTTGCATCCTTTTTTCATGCGCCTAAGAATTTGTTCTGAAATGATGGTTGTTTCATTAGTCAAGATAATAGCGTTTGTTAGTTATTCTTATATTCTTCTTTAGAATCAATTAGTTTGCCCTATGTAGCTTCAACACTTTACTTTAGAGGTGTGTCATGTTCCTGGCTTCCATAGCTCAACACAACATTACTACATTTCATTTTTGGCCAAAATCGTGCATTTTTTCACAGTATTGATGTGTGTGACACTTTAAATCTCTGTTGTATTTGTTAAGTCTGACACTTGCTGGCAGCTCAGATTAACATAAGTTTGGCCAGTAACTACGTTGTTAAATGTGCTTCTCCCTTGCGCAGAAAGCCCTTGCTGGAATAAAGCGTATTAATTTGGAAGGTCTTCGTTGGAAGGTTTTTGATGCCAAGGGACAGGTTAGAATCTTTTCTCTGCATGTCATTACGCTCTTTTTCTTTCCTACAGTATACTCCGCGTGGAAACGGTAAAACAGCTGAGATATATTTTCTTGAAGGCTTGTTTCTTATAGTTTTCATAAAAGGACCTGAGATATACAGTTCTCTGTGTATATTGTGCTGTGCACCACCAAGGCACCAAGGTCAAAAGTTAAACTTATGGTGATGGTTTACCTAATACTGTAAGAGATCAGTTGAATGAGTTGCACAGTATTATGAAAGCCAATGTCCGGATTGGCTTTCACACAGTTACACTGTATATAGCCATTCATATATGCATATAGCAGTCTGGCAAGTTCGACAATGTCCAGCTTGGGAGCTTTTAAACTGGGCACAAAAATTCCAATTTGCATCTAGTGACACAATCCTCAAGGAGTTTGTGGAAAACTAAAATATCAAGACATTACAAATAATGGCAGGTTTCATTGTAAAAACCGTAAATACTTTTGCGCAACTTCTTTGGCTATTATCGTTACCCATTTGTTTCCTTTGGCATGACCAATATCCTACCATCGGATTGATCTCCAAACAGATAGGAAATGACGGAAAAACTTGCATACTATCATAGAAGTCTCATACTCCCATCTTTCTCACTTTTCAAAAGTGGCGTAATTTGGTTGGAAAGAACCCTAGCAACATGAATTTACTTTATTTTCTTCCTATTTCTATAGTAAATAGATAGCCAAAGAAATGAATTTCTCAATTCCAAATGCCTAAAAATGTTGAATGCTACTTCCTCTGCTTTCCCTTCCTGCACATTCTGTCTAATCACTGTTACATCAACTAAGCTACTAGCGCCGGACTTGCCAGCATGATACTTTGTAAAATATCTATTGCAGCAGTTAGTAGTTAGTACTGGTCACACAGCGTAATCTGGATGTTGCGCCCTAGTTATGGCCAATACCACTTTCAAATACGGCTGATAGGACCATAAAAACCCTTATAAAGTGGTTGAGATGTGTTGCTGTCCGGATTTACTACCATGCTTACCAGTATGTTATACGATTTGCCTTGTTTCTTGTTTGGATTTACGTCAATGTTACCATGGTTTCTTCTCTTGGTTTGGCTAGGTTCTAGGAAGGTTAGCAACTCAAGTTTCAACTGTGCTCCAAGGGAAGGATAAACCTACCTACACACCTAATCGAGATGATGGTGATATGTGCATCGTTCTTAATGCGAAGGATATCTGTGTTACTGGGAGAAAACTTACTGACAAATATTATCGGTGGCACACTGGGTAAGTCTTAAGGCAACCCTGACTTTAATTGGATGGATATCCTTTCAATAACAAAGATTGTCACCTTTATTCAGTTGTGTGGGCTATCGACTCTTATCTGCTGCTAACTTAGACTTTCTGGACATATATTTCTCCCATGCTTGCATGCCTGAACCTTGCTGCCTATTGGTCTTCCACGATGGTTAATTTGAAACACATCATCTTATCATTTCCCCAATCTTGTCAAACATGTTCATGTTCTTTTTATTGGTTTTATAGATATGTCGGCCACCACAAGGAAAGAACTTTGAAGGAGCAGATGGCCAAGGATCCAACTGAAGTTATTCGTAAAGCTGTCCTGCGCATGCTTCCCAGAAACAAACTACGCGATGTAAGTCTAAGATCTACCTGAACATGATATCTCAGTTTTTTGGTCTACCTTTGATTGTCCTCTCAGGTTTTTGCCATTATATCTGTTCCTATTCTTTCAGCTATTTTGTGACATTATACTGCTTTTTGGTGATAATATTTTCAAATTGAGGAATTGACTGATCTTCACTTATGGCGATCACATAAATAGGAGTGTATTTGTATCAAAACATTAGCTCTGTGTCTTTAAGTCTAATCCAAGTGTTAACAATACTCAGGGGCTGTCTTTGTCTCAACCATAATGAAAATTGCGTCAAGAATTGCATATAATTACGGCTAATTCACAACAAGAGAAGCATCACCAGTAATCTAGTATAGTAGCTTAGTTTGTTGGGTGTTTATTTTTGCAGTACACTTTTTTCATTGCAGTACGTTTTTGACTAATTTGCCCTTCCCATGTCCCCTCTCTCCATCTCACTCATCACCGCACTGTATAAATTTTTAAGAAAAAGATGATTGGAAATTTGATCAATCTAATCAAACACATCAAATCACCGTCACTAATTATGCAGTTTCATAATTTCAAAATTGATGGGATTTTGCAACGACATCTAAATTGAATGTTGAACTATTAAACTCACACGCCCATTACAAGTCAAGTCTACTTGTAGTTGAAAATTGTTACAGATGTTCGATTTTTTTCTGGTAATTTATTCTGTTGATTTCACTGTAAAATTAGGAAACAAACATAAAATTTATTACTCCATATTTGATTGACTTCAGTACTCCATAACATTGAAGAAAGATGAGGATTTATAAATCATCATGAACAAAGATGATAGATTTGATGGTGAACCGGTTAGGATTTAAGGGGAATTATGTTTTTGTTTTTTTGGGTTATTTAAACTAAGGGTATGCATATGGAAATCTTTGAGGAAAAGGTGCTGCGTTGGGAGTTACGCCATAATCAGAATAAAAGGTAGTCATTGGAAAATTATCCTACTGTTCTTTTTACTCTTTGCCTTCATGCAGGCCAGAGATCGTAAGCTGAGGATATTCACTGGTGATGAACATCCATTTGGGGATAAACCCCTAGAGCCCTACGTCATGCCTCCTCGACAAGTTTGGGAAATGCGGCTTCGTGCAAGACGAGTCATGATTCGTGCCCAAAAGAAGGTAGAACTACAGCAACAAGGTGGTGCCGCCATCCCTATCCGGAAGAAACAAAAGGACGAAGAAAAAGAGGAAGTGCTTTCATGAAATTTTTAATCTCTACTCTGTCAGATTAAAAGTTTCTGTTGCCAGCGATAGATGATTGTAGCAAACTCTATTGTGTGAGTCTCCACAATAGTTTTTAATTATTTTTTTTCTTTTCGTTTTATTCCAATTTTGTGTTGCTACCTTCACTATCACTAGGCTGGAGAGTATGATGATCAATGAATTAGACTTTGGCTCAAGAAGATGATCATAAAACGCTGATGTTCTTTTTGTACAACTCTGGTATTAATGGTTCCGTAATTTAAAATTACGGCTTTATTCTACATAGCATTTGTGCAAATATGGCATAAACATCTTCAGTGAAGAACACTGTCGAATATCAGCAATTCCAAGGCGCAGGGGCTGAATGATCAATGGAACACTGTGTTGATTAATAATGCCAATTCCGATAGGTCTGGCAATACCACTAATAAACTGATATACAATACAGAATCTACTGTTACTACAATACAAAATTTACAAGCTATATTTGGCCACTTATGGTAAATTAAAGACGGGCTCTATGATAATACTGCTTGTCTCTGAAAATACATTCCACTACCTAGAAGGCTAGAAATAACATCATCTTATCTTCAATTAGAGTTCGGGCGAAGGAGGCGATTTGGTTCAGCATTTGCAAGAGGATAATCGCCCAGTAATGAGCTCCAATCCCATATACATCCTGTGCTACTATTGAGATCCACAGCAATACTTCTATCCAGCCTCACTGAGCGATGTAGTGCATGTGTCCAGGTGACCGAAGAGTAAAGCTGCTTTGTTGACCATACCCAAGAGTCCAAGACCTTAGCGCGACGCTTAAAGATATCCCTTGATTTAGACAATTCATTTCTCGTCTTGGCTGTCATATGTAAGTAGGTATGCTTCTTCATCTTCATCCTGGTCATAAATGAAATACCATCAAACAAGAAGAAACGGAGAAAAAAAGCGCGACTAATATGAGTTGGCTCAATTGGTTAATACACGAATAATACTCCAGGATTTCATGTTCAAAGCCTTCATAGCAATTGACCCGAGATTATGCCTTCCCAAGTGAGATCCTAGTAAAAACTAAAAAGGGCGGCTAACTTCCAATTTGGCATTGTTTGATGGCTATCACGCATGTCTAGGATTTAATATTATACAAGTTAGGCTACATTTCCAATTTTCCACCTTACAGAAATAACCGGGTCTTTGTCCTATCCCGAGCTATTGGACAAATAACCTAGGTATTTAGCAAATGAGTTGAATAGTATTTTAGTAACCATGTCCGTATACTAAAGTTCTATATGTACGCAAGTATGTATCATTTATCAATGCCTACTTACCTCCTCCATTTCATCATCAGATGGGATGGCAGAATCATCCAATTTCTTGTAGAAAGTTTTGTCATCAATCTCTTTCCCGTCGTTCAGATCTTCCTGAAAAAGAAATAGATGGAGCGGGTCAACCTCGTAATTGTCTTTTTAAGTATGCTACAAAATAAACAGAGAGCACAGAAACAAGAGTTCATGCCAGTTCAGATTTCACCAATTCCATCTGTTCCTGTAAACTTGATATATGATGCGTCAGACCCTGCACAAGTTAAAAGGGAATGTAACTTATTCAGTGTTTTGATGAAACTCACATAGGGCTCGGCACTCCGCTAACGGCTTTGACCGTAATTTTTTTTTTTAATAATATGCCATAGTTACAAATTTGAATAAATGTAAGATAAAAATACTCCCTCCTATTTTATCTAATGTTCCCCTTTCTTTTTTACACAAGAATTAAGAGAATCATTTTGGACCACACAATACACATGACCCCACATCAAATTAATTTTGAACCACACAAAATTATTCTAAAAAGGAAAGAGGGAACAAAAGGGAAAGTGGACGGAAAAGGAAATGGAAACATTACTTGAAATAGAAGGGAGTAATAATTATCAGTGTAGCACACATCATACAACTTAAAACAATTTCCACCTAAATACATTGCACAGCTACATCACACATAACTCGATATCAACTCTAACTGATGAAGTCATTCCCTATTCTTATCTCTGCTTCCGTCAAACTCCATTTTCTTCATTCTCCATAATATGCCTTACTTCATACGAGCAATTAATGACAACATCAGGCTTCTTGAAACAAAACTCCACTCGACATTTGTTTCTTGCTTCCCGTATGTTGTAAACCAGACAACTAATGGCAGCTATCACTACCATCTTCTAACAAAGAGGCCTGCAACGCCACTTAATTTCCCGTTGTACACAATCACCCTGCCACACAACTCTTAGCCATGGTTGCAATACGCTAAGACATAACCTGCTGAAAGTACACTCAAAGAACAAATTGTAACACCCCGACCTACCAAAGAGCTTTCAACAAGACCTTCCCTAACAGATAAGGGTATCACCATCTCGGTTTCCCGAGGTAGAAAATATCATTAGACAATAGCGAAACGTTTATTAAATGTTATACAACATTACAGCGGAATAACAATGGATTACATTACGTTTAATCTACAATAGAAAATACACTGTGAGACCATACTAAAGACTCCACCATCATACGTGACTACAACACGATCTCTCTGCCCCATCCCGGAAGCCAAGCCAGCAACTGTAAGCACCTGAAAATCCTACTTCTCACCATTTGCTGGCAATATCAAATGGATAATACCAAGACACAACAAGAAAGAGAGAACGCACATACACAAATACCAACAAGTCAGTACACCATCCACACATAAATTTTATAAGAAGTAAAATACGAACAAAGTGTGGGGTAATAACCGTTTATTACCGTTCTTATTTACCGGATTATAAACGAAATATACAAATATTATATAAAGGATTAAGAATTCAACCTCCGGTCCAAATATGCAAACGGCCTAAGAAC
>JAOWBH010170159.1:0-10675 GCA_028566215.1 Silene coronaria
GCATCCTTTTTCTGTAAGATAGCCTCATGAGCCACAAACAATTTTGTACTTATGATGGTGAAGGAGTAAAATGTCACATGTTGTCCTTAAATGATCTATTAAAGACTTGTTTGATAAGACTTGCTTTTTAGCTTCTTGATAGACTAGTTCTATACTCAAGATGATGGGCAACCTTTGTATGTAATCGATTTTGCAGTTTGTTGTCGCGCCTCCGGGACACTTCTTTTGGCAGAGAGCTTGCATTCCAAACGAAATGCTGCCGAATTTCCGACTCGTATATGATACGAAGCTTGTCATGGGCACGTAGGCGTCATGAACATAAATATCAAATTTAAATGCATTTGTCTCAAAAAAACAGTTTGAAATCGTCATTTTTTGTCCTTTGTTTCGGTTGTTTTGCTCGTAGGAGACGTAGCCACAACCTTGGGTCGTGAGGACGAGTCTATGGAGTTCAAGTACGAGATAGAGTATGCCCTCATCCTTTATTCAGGCGTTCCAGAATTCTAAGGAGAAGAAAAGGCACCTAGGAGGGTGAGAACGAGAAGTAGGGGACGTCAGTTGATTCCGGCTCCAGGTTGGGCCGAGAAATGGGATGGTCGTCATCTCTTATGGGCGGTGGAGAAACATTTGTCGTATCGCGAGGCTAGGAGCATAGTATGCTACTCTGTCTTTATGCTTTTTCTTCTTCTTTTCTTTTGATTATAACAACACGTTTGATACTTACGGTTTCGAAATGCGTGCAAGACACCGACAACTTGCGGTTTTTCTCCGGTCATACCACGATGATAGCGGTTGGGCTTGACGCATGGCAGCATGTCGTCAGGAGGGTAATCCCTCAGTTCGGAGGTTTGTTTCTCTCTTGTTACATGTATGAACATGTTTTGATGACTATGAACTTGGAATGCAGGTGAGACCATCGAGCCATGTTGAGCTATGACAGATAGCTAACTGCCTCAGGGCGACGGCCATGGATGCTCAGGCTAGTGGCCCGAGGACACAGGTATGCCTCTTTCTTTCTTTATTTTTCCTTTGGTGGCGATATCAGCATTCGTGTCATGCTGTAATAACCCTTCTCTCTTTTTATGTAGCGCGAGCGTGAGCTGGAGGCAGAGTTGGCAATGGCTCCAGAGGACTTGGCCCATTTGGAGCGAGAGCTCGATGTCCGTGATACAGAGATTGCCGATTTTCAGGAGCATTTGGCTTTTTACGAAGACGTAGATACCCTTATGTTCGATGACATTTGATTTTGGCGACATACATGAGTCCGAATTTTAATGTATATAGCCTTTTGTTGTATATAGTCTTTGATTTTGATGTATATATATGATCTACGTGCCTTGAAGTTTGTTGGGAAATGTGCACTTACAGGTTAGATTATATAAAGGTTTGGCTAGGCAATATTTCAGCCGTTATGCTGCCGAAAAATACAAAAAAATGGCATAACACATATCGTATAATACACATGGAAATAAATGAATATAAATGAAATTAATATAATAAAAAAAAAGTAAAAAAAAAATAATAACAATGAAAAGAGGTCCTCGTATATTGTTAAAATGAATTAATCGTCGGCCAAACAATCAAATACAAATGTTGACCAAGTCGACAAAAAGTTAAAAAAAAAATGCCTGACAAATAGGGAGACCTAAAATGCATAAAATGCGACCCAATAGAAATGAGTAGGTGTGCATCGTAGTTTGAAACAGAAATTGAAAATGTTGCGCAAATGTCTCGTAATGTGAGTTCGGTCGTCGTAAGGATTTGGAATTTCGGAAAATTCCGAAATCGCATATATCAATCCTATAGGAATAGGAAAGACATGCCAAAAACCAAATATAGAAAGTGTCTGAGGCTGACTTCCAGCGAAATAGCCCAGGAAGAGGTGCAACCACTGCTGCGACCTTTCTGAACGAGTTTTAGAAAGCCAAAAAACTATATATAAGAAGTGACTCCGACCCTTATGCTCACAATTATCACCAGAATTTGTATCTTTCTTATAAATCCCTAAGAAAGAAAAAAAATTTCTCCAAAATAATTATGGATATTTTCAAGTCACGAGTCAAGAATTGGGTCACTGAATTTACAAATGTGGAGAAACATGACATGGAAGCCTATGGTATTGGAACGATCATTAGCCTAAAATAAGTCAAGGTAATACAACGCTTTCTCGATGCTTGTCTTGATTATTGGAATCCATCTTATCACGTTTTTGCCTTTGTACGAGGCGAAATTTGTCCATTTCCCGAAGAAATAGACGCGGTTGGTGCGTGGGATGTAGAAAATGCCCATGTCGTGCCTCCTAGTTCCCAAGGCTATGAGAACAGATTTAGAGACTTTCTAGGCCTGACTCGAGCTGAAGTAGACCGTCTTGTGACCTCGAAGGGTGTGAGAATGTATGAATTCTTGGACCGATTTATAGATAGGAAAGATCTCACCTTATTGTATACAGTAAGGCGGAGGGCCTTTGTATTTTGTCTCCTCCATTGCTACATTTTCCGTGGGCATGTGGATAAAGATATGAGAGGTGATCCACGGTTCCTTGCCATCGTCGAACAAATGGAGCTGCGCAGGAGCCTTGCATGCTTGATCTTGGGAAAAACATTGCTTGGTTTGGACAATAGGAAAGCTAACCGTGACTTGTCATACCTTGGGAGTCCTCTCATTATATAGGTAAAACGAACTACTTTTCTTTTTACTTTGTCCTTCTCATTTCCGTTTTTTCAATTTTTTTTTTGCTTGGCATGGCTAATCAATTGATTCCTTTGTAGATTTGGCTCACGGAGAGGCTAAGGCTAATCGAGCCCCCAGTTGGTGTTCTTGGCTACCATCCTCGTTTCATTGTGATACGAACTAGGCTCTTCACGGTTGACTTTAACCGAATTTGCAATTATTGGGAAAATAAGCTGAAAAGTGAGAGAGGACCCTTAATCAGATGTATTGTCCCTTGGTGGCATTTGAAGGCGGTAACTGGAGTATCGTCACTTGATCCTACCTGATCCATCCGTGTGCCTATCTTGGACTTCATGGTGAATATATTTTTAGAGAGGCTCTTGGGACAGGTGGGTTTGAAGCAGAAGATACCGAAGCTTGATACGGTGCCTCAGACTGCTTTTGCTCATTCGCCTGAAATGTGCCGCGAATGGGCTCTTCGTTGGGTGCAAAGAAACATGTGGCATATACATATTCCTCTTGGTTCATTATGTTTTTCTGATTCGTACTACCAATGGACCAAATCTAGTACTTCTGAGAAGCGCGAAAAGTTAAGAAAAAGTGAACCATTTGACTACAAGAAGCGCGATGCTGCTAGGGACAAACAAAAAGTACTTGACTGAAGCTGAAGAGGAAGCAGGGTTCCAAGTTGTCCAGTCGAAGAAGAAACCAAGAAAGACTCCTTCAGTTGAGAAGACAGTGATGACAAGAGATGGAAGATCAAGGCGACGAGAAAGACTACTGGTGACTCGGTCGGAGATAGTGCAAGTGCGACAACCTCAAGACCGAGATGATAAAAAGAATGCCAAAGGCAAAGGGAAAATGGATGATTTAGAATAGGCCTTTGTCTCTGTTATTTTTTATTTGTTGTAATAAATTGCGGGATTTTTAGAATCCTAGCCTAGATCATTATTATTATGTTATATTACTATTTATTGAATAAAACAGTTAATTCAGTTAGAAATTTGAGAATGTTCCTTTTATTTATTCTTTCGAATTTCAGCTATTTAAAACTTTCCTTCTATTTATGCAAAAGTAATAATGATGTGGTTGTATCCTTAAAAAAGGATTGCTTACGTATCCACCATTAAGATGAAATCAAACCAACGACGTAGTTTAAGATGCGCAAAGGAATAAAGGTTCAAAGAAAAATATTTATAATGAACTTAGGAAAGGCAAGCATTGTGCTTTACTTACTCCGAAAATATGCAATTAAATTATTTTGACAAAATAGTGGATAATCTGGAATGTCAAAATCCAAGAGCGAAAATGATATTTAAAAGGCCTAGGGCCGTGTTGATGAGTTCATTAACCCTTTTATTAGACACTTCTAGTAATTAAAATTAGTTTACTCATAAAACTAATGGTGAATCTTATGCATGCATAACAATATATAAAAAGAGAAGTGAAAAAATGTTCCTTACATTGGAATTTCGGAGTTTTGGGCACAAGGAAGGTCTCCTACCTTCACTTGTTCTTGAGCTATCAAGAAAATGGATGATCTTCCAACCCTTAATCTCAAGTGTAGAGATTACTCCTTTTGGATGCACCCAAAACAATATCCACTTAATACTAATATATTAATTTACTAGATTATTATACTAGTAGACCTTAAGATTCTATTATTATATGCATTACTACACTACTAATAATATTGTGAAATTTTAGAATTTATTTGAACAATTTTAGAGAATTTCTAAACAATTTAGAGAGAAGAAAAATTAGTGAGAAGTAGGAGAGAATAAGAATGATTAAGCATATCACAAAATGAGAAAAACTTCTTAGTTTACTAAGGGTGGCCGGTTTGGAGGGGTCCTCTAAGCAAATGCACGGTCTCAACCTTTTGCACTTTTGTCTTACCCATAAGAATAGGTTTAGGGCTAGTCATTAGGCCTTAATCATTGTGTTTTCCATTATTCAAAATAAAATAAACACAAAGTAAACCTAACCCCTTCAAAAACCGGTGGCCTTATAAAATGGAATCCATTTTATTTTTGTCAATTGTCATTTTGTCATATGTGTGATATGTGACATATATTGGGTTATATGTCACAATAATGCATATTTAACTATTTAAATATCATTAATTATAAAAATAAATCACACATAATAATTAACTAATAATTCATAATTATATATAAATAAAATGACTCATGTTAATATAATCTACAACCTTTTGTAATTATAATTAACCAATCATTCTTATTTTAATTGTTCATAAACAATAATCAAATTTTAGTAACATAACATTTTATTTACCAAAATTAAATCTTATTTAATCATATTACAACAAGATGTTATTTCTTACTCACAAACATAAATTGTTCATATTTAAGGAATTAATTAATCTGTGTCGATATACAATTAATTAATTTTATCTACTAAGGGAATTGTCCTATAGGTGTGACCTTAAGGGATCAACTGATCACCACCGTCAAACGTCAGCAATGTCAAACTCTAGTTAGTTAATCATTACCGATTAATGTTGATCAGTTGACTATATAATTGAATCATGATGAGATTTAATTATGTGATCGCACTATTGTTAAGCACATCTACTCCAACAAAAACACCCAGTGGCATGTCACCATATCGCCTCATTTATGGGAAGGCATGCCATATTTCCAGTGGAAGTGGAGCATAAGGAGCATTGGGCTCTCAAAGCTTTCAACCAAAACCTTGATGAAGCGGGCCTCCACCAAAAGTTACAACTTCAACACATTGAGGAAATTCATCATGATTCCAATGACAACGCCACTATCTATAAGGTGAAGGCAAGGATGTGGCATGATCGTATGATCAATCGAAGGAAATTCAAAGACGGGAAAAAGGTCCTTGTTTTTCAAAATCACCTTAAGTTGTTCTCCAGAAAATTGCGATCCCGGTGGTTTGGGCCATATATTGTGAGTAAAATCGACCCTCATGGAGCGGTGGAGGTGGATAATCCCGACTCGGGCAAGATCATCAAAGTGAATAGGCATGTAATACCCCCACTTACCAAGGAGCCTTTAGCAAGACCTTCCCTACCAAACACGGGTGCTACCATCTCGGTTACTCAAGGTAGTACATATCAAATTGACAATAAAAGAACATTTATTAAAAATTAACAAGGTTTATTGATTACAAACCAAAAGAAATCCAAATACAACTCAAATCTGAATGTCTGAAACAAAATGTAAAGACATTCTAATGTCAGCGGAAGCTAAAAAGACAACAGGTGATTCCCATCCATGCCCGCGGCTACTCAACTACGATCACCTGCTAACCACAATGCTCACATTCGCCGGCAACATCGAATGGATCATAGCGAAACAAGCAAAGAAAACAAACAAACCAGCAATGTCAGTATACCATTCCATAAACTTCAACATAAAAATCACAGCAATACAATACACACAACCAATCCGTCTCAACCATCCTCCGAACTCTGAGAACCAATAACATGGATTACCCATCAGAACAGGTAATCCGCCCCTGCCGGTGGAAGACCACATCCTAGCCACTGAAATCCCCGCTCATCGCAACGAGCAAACCCAGATCATTAATGTGCATATCCCCCTTGTGACGGGAGCCACAAGAGGCGATACATAGAGGTGAAGACCATCTCCTGACAATGGATTCACAACAATCTCAATCTCAATACCAACATCATCATCATCAATACATCACAACATAACAGTAATCACAATAATTATATCATCAAGGTCACAATAAACACATAACAACTGAGTAAGAAATCCCTACCTTTTAACAAAACCTCGCACCATAATAGAGAAATTCCAAGAATCAAGAAATCAAGAAATTAAAACCAATTCTCCATAAATCCATCACCTACAAGTAATAAATGCATATGCTACTACTAACTATTCTAATCAGCCAACATAGAGTCCCGAATTACTTATTTCCCCCAATTTCCCAAAATTTAGGGTTAAGACAAATATAAAATGAATAAGGCTAAAAATCGAGACTTACTTTGCAATCGATGTGAAATAGAGTGAATTCGATGATCAAAAAGCCAAACCTTGCTTAGGTGATGATTAGGGTGATTTGGGCAAGAGTTTAGAAATATTTTAGGTTTAAAAGCGAAGTTTACGAAACTGACGATGTGATTATATATTCTCTAATCATCACCTAATCAAACCGCGGAAAAACAAAGCCCAGACCCGACACTCGGTCAAATACTAGGGCCTACTCGACTGAGTACCACCTAAACTCGGTCGAGTACCACAAAACAGATCTTTACCTAATAACTTAACTCACTCGGTCAGTCACACTCCACCGAGTAACACCCACTCGGTCGAGTATCCCCACCTTCTCTACCGAGTGCCCTATCAAATAAATATAGAGTATTACAGTCTTCCCCACCTTAAAATGAACTTCGTCCCCAAAGTTCGCATCTGTCTCTACACAACACAAACCCTCTTCCTCTAATCTCAACATCAACTCAAATAAACTCTATAATAATATCAAATACCATCAACACTAGCACCAATGTACCCCTAAAACTAGCTTGCTATCATACCGCTCACCAATAATTCCAATACTAATACAATTCCTCAAGCAGGAACAATTACCAAAATGAAATATTACATTCTACCACCGTTAAAATGAGCTTCGTCCCCGAAGTTCACTCACACTCAAAACTGCCACCATTCTAATTCATCAATACTATCACAATTATACACACTTACCCCTTCAATCCATATCCATTAATTTCAAATACGTAATACCAAAAGCATCACCAAATAATTAATACCATGAGTACCAGTAATACTTTTAACGACATTAACACCCAAATCTATCCTTTGTTCTACAAATAAGACTCATCTTGTTTTATGCTTAATAATACCTCAATAGCACAACCAAACAAATGAGATATACCGCAAAATATAAAACCATCTCCACAATGTAGCATCCTACACCTGTTAAGATAAACGTTACGTCATCGTAACCCATCCACCACTAGATCCTTAGCTTTCTTTCATCCTCTCAACCTCATCAACCTCGTCTCACTGAGAACCGGTTATCGCCTTAACATCAACATCGGTAACTTCTCCCATATCCAAGACTCTCTCTCTCTCTCTAGCAATTTTCATACCTCTAATCATTCAGCTCACCACCTAAGATTTGCCACAAAATTCATAAACATAATCAACTAATTTAACTCTTTAACATTACCGCACGACAACATTCTCCTCTATTCACACACCTATCCTCACAACATAACTCACGACCCAAAATTCTTACACCCCAACGAGATTCTCAAATTTCTTTTTATTGATACCAAACTCGTCCATACCTTAATATGATACTAATCCCCAATACTCCATACCCACTTCTCCAAGAAAAGATTATGAATCACTTGCAGCTTCTAGCTCAATATAACACATATTTCGCTAATTACTACCACAACTATGTCATTAAATGCTTCACCCAAAGCAAGCTCGGAAGTACTCCAACAACTATGCCTCATGAACACAATATCTATGGAATTATGACGACAAAACAACTACAACCGAAATTCTCATCCAAAATATACTTCACTCTCTCACCCACAAGACGAAAATTCAAGGAAACAACAAAATAACATACGACATCAATCCATATGCTAATAATAGAATGAATATTATTTTTCAAAATTCTTTTCTCAACCGATAACGGCATCGCAACACCACCACCAACAGCCCCCTGCAGCGCGAAGATAACCGTATCGCAACATGGAGTACCGTGCCCAAATCGCAACCCAAGACACAACAACCACATAGGTAGTTTTTGGACCATATACAGCCTTACAAATACTGTCCCAGCACCACATCCTTGACAAGATATAATAATAACATCATATCTCGAATAAACAACTGATAACCATTTGTTACATCTACTTAACATCGCTGCAGTAAATCACAATGCATAACATATATTACACAGAATGATCAGATGACAACATTATGAATAGAAGCTCATATCACATAAGTAATCAACTAATACTTCTAATAAACCCGTATACATTACATATCACCTTTCCCGATTCACGCAAACATTAACAAAATAAAGAGATGACCATGCCCAAACAACATACCTCATTTCCATCACCATGTTTCCTCGTAACCACAAATACCAATCCTAACTTTTCAATAATTAATTCCTTTTAGAATGGTTGACTTCCATTAAATGACATTACACCATGATACAACCACCTTTCATAGCAATACACCCGTACAATTACCCCAAAATATAGCAATCTCCTTTCTCCTCTCTTTTGTTACCATCCCAAACAACGAACTACATTATATAAACCACAATACTTACTCTCTCTCTATTCCAAATTTGCCTTTGAATATTCTACCATCTAAGCCATGCAAGTAGCAACCACATGCCGCAAAGCGCCCAAAACGGTACCTCATGTCACTACCAAAACACCACCAAAAGTCATTAAACACCTCACATGATTTTCACCTAACTTACCTCAAATGTCTCATACTATGTAATTACTCTACCAAATTCTTATTCCTTTAATTCCTTGAAACTCCTTAGTGACATGCCATTCTGCATGTCTTATAGGACCTTTAACTCACATCTTCTTTATGGCACCTCACACCACCATACTCCCTTATATTCATGTCCCCTAACTCATGTTAACATTCACTTAACTCACATTAATATTTCTATTTTCATTAAACTTGTCAACACTACCTAACAACACAAATCATTACTCCTACCACCTATCTTTTCCGTAACTAGATTATCTTCTCATAGCCCAAAACTCAAGTATCCTTAACTCATAATAATAGCTTTCTCAATTGTACTTAATAATAATATCTTATCATGCTACTCACTCCCGCTCATTACAAATAGTCCATGATTACTCTTTAATTAATTTCATCCTTCTTTTAAGCATAACATTAACCCTAAACCAATAAGTTACCTCATACCATTAACTTCCCTAAATTTTACACAATTTTAACCACTTATTACCAATAATCTAAATTCCCAAATATCACAACTATATATAAATCCACATACTGGCATAAATCAAGATAAGCTCGCCAGACACAATTCTCTTCCAATTATGGTAACGAATTCTTATCATGTACATCCCTATCCAACATTGACATACTCATTTCCCCCTTTTATCCTTACATATTCCAAAGTGAAATCATTCCCATCCTCCTTCCCAATACTTTGTTTCTATATTCGCTATACCTACAATACTACTTGACCATACACAACCATCACCACATTTCTAAATCTCATGAGACTATCACTCATCATTCAACACAAAACTTGTTTCTTGTCGCAATGGCTCATCTAATTTAATACCTCATCACTCCTACCCATCATAATTGCGCATGACCACATGTTTTCTCACGAAGCCGTAACAATTTCAAGGCAAAGCTCTCCACACTCTAATGTCCGTCCTTAGAAGGGTCGTCTTAAAAATGTCATAACTTGAGTTCTAGACATGGTATTGATATGATTCCGATTGGAGGTGTTATCTTGTTCTCTTACAATACTAACAGTAGGCCGCACACCCAAATTACAAAGAAATGAGGAGGATATGGCCGTTTTACGAAAACTGCGTGTTATTGAGAACTTCGACAGGCACTCGGTCGAGTGGGCCTTTGTAGTCGACCGAGTAGACCCTTACTTGAACGAGTACACAATACACTCGGCCGAGTACGCGTCACTCGGTCGAGTACTCTCTTTACTCGGCTGAGTACACTGACTCCAGTAGCTAACAGAATCTGTACATAAATAACAATCGGTCAAGATTCAGGGACACTCGGTCGAGTACCCCGTACTCGGTCGAGTTCCCCGTACCAATTGGTCGAGTCATACGAAAATGCTCTCCTTCCTCCAAAATTTGACATTAAAAGCAATAAAACACTTATATATCATCTCCTACGCAACACCTAAAACACAGTCGAGCATACGAATATCATATTCATGTCACACAATAACACAA